>JAOTAV010000004.1:1998652-2012136 GCA_026546445.1 Cyclargus thomasi | reverse complement strand
CGGTGGCGATGGCGCTGCGGCTGGTGCTGCTGGGCGCGCTGGCGGCGTGGGGCGCGCGCGGCGCGGCCGGCGGCTGCGGCGTGGCGGAGTTCGCGTGCCGCAGCGGGGCGTGCGTGCGGCTGGACGCGTACTGCGACGGCGAGGCCCAGTGTCCGGATGGCAGCGACGAGCCCGCAGGCTGCTCGGTGTGCAACCGCACGTACTACGGGCGCGTCGGCGTGGCGTACGGCGTGGCGCTGCGAGGGGCGCCGCGGGCCCCGTTCCTGTGTCACCTGACGTTCACGGCGGGAGGCGGCGCACACGGCGACCTGGTGCAGCTGCAGCTGGACGACTTCCGCGTGGGGCGGTACGAGGCCGGCGCGCTGGACGGCTGCCCGGACGGCTACATGCAGCTGTCGGAGCTGGGCCGGCCCTTCACGGGCGGGTCGTGGTGCGGTGCGGCGGACGGCGCGGCGCTCTACTACAGCGAGACGGCGACCGTCACGGTGTCCGTCAAGCTGTTCCGCGCCCGCCTCGGGGAGCCCTTCGGCTTTCGGCTGCAGTACAAGTTCCTGGCCCAGCGCGACGCTATAGTCAGGTCAGCCCCGCCGCCGCCTTCTCCTCTTATACGATCTCACTTTACTTCTCGAGCTGGCAGAGATTTCCTCCGCAGTATATAGAGTATCCATAAATGTCACAAACACAATTTTGAAGATTTCAAAAACAGTCGTTTGAATTTTAAAGCTATCTGCTACATCCATCCTAACTTCAATTATGACATTTTGACTTTTATTATAAATGCGAAAGTGACAGACACATTTTTAGTTTAGTTCAGTGCTGAGGTTTAGCTGACAGCTCTAACGAGAACCTTTTCAGTCATACCAAACTTAATTTAATTCAACAGCTGTGATTATCGACTAAAAGTTTACACATAACAGTTGCTCTATAATATGACAACATCATTTTTAGTTAAATTTTAATTTCCGCGATTCCCGCTAAAGAGTAGAAGTACCAGTAAAAGACACTCCTGCCTTCGTACTGCTAATCACGCCAAATTACTTCAAACTACCTTTATACAATTAACCAAATCCAAACATTGAGCTGTACCAGCTGTGAACCGGCTCTATATTTACGTAGCGTAGAGTTTAGTTTCAGCCTAGGACTTAGGTACTCTAGAACATAACACCTACTATATAGAGCCTATTCACTTTTTGGTCTCACTCTACCTTCTAGAAGGAAAGGCGAAATTCATCATCATCACACGATGCATCATCACTCATCACATTATGAGCCTAGAACACCTTAAAATGTATCTAGAAACCTTTGGCAAATTTGGTTTTATGTGAAGACTACTGGAGCTATGGAGGACTGTGGAGCAATCTCCATAATGTGTTTCCAATATATTATGAAGATTTCGATTTTCTGTAAAGCATCTCAAAATTCTCAAGTAAATGCTATCAAAAAGTAACATTTGGTACCAAGGTGTGCCATGGTTCCGAAGATGCTGAGAGAACTCCTCATTCCACATAGAAGTTTGAGGGTTTGGCGTTGTTTTAAGAACCTAAAAACCTAAAAAGATCGTAATAGCAATATTGCAAAGGAATTGCTCTGCAATTCGTTTTAGATTTTGTAAAAAAATCAAATGATTCTGATAAAAAAGTTACTTCAGAATTATTTTAAATTGATTGTAAAACATTGTTTTGCAAAATTACAAGATTATATAGATAGTTATTTACAAGAAAAATGACAAAATGAATTGCTGTTAGCGATATTGCCAAGTGACCGTTTTAGGGCCGCTGAAAGCAAATGCTATAAAGCAAATTATATCATCATTACTACATCGCACCATCCATAATCACATTATGACCCTACAACACCGCAACATCAATATGGAAACTTACGGTGAATTTTGTTTTCAGAGAAGAGTATTTATTTATTTATTACGTCTACCAACAGGTCTACAACTTATAAAAGCTTAGTTCACTAATATTACAAATAAATAGCATATTAAGGTGCAGACCCGATTACAGGCAGACTCGGCATACTTATTGCGGTATAGTATGTAGCGAAAAAGTAAAATACATCTTGATATATTCTTGTGTGCGTACGTTTGTCACTGAACTCCTCCCATAACTAGTGCAACGATTTTGATGAAATTGACTATAGATATTCAAAGGCATTTGAGAGTTGCCAAGGTTTACCAACCAAAACCGACAGGACAAGGCTAGTATTAAATAATATTATAAAATGAACACGTCGCACTCCACATTGGGTTGGGGATCTCAACCAACGCTCGTTTAAACTGAGCAAGTTTGTGCGCGGTTATGTCAACATGGAACTCTTTGTGTATTTTGTTATGTTCTCGACATAGTATTAGTAGCATGCCATGGTGGCCCAAATTGGTTCTGTAGCCCTTTACAAAAAAACCTCTCGTTTTCTAGAGTTTGGTCTTGATACCGAAAACATTATTCGTGACAGAAAATCCGGACAACTGTACAAGTTATTTACAATTCTAAAAAGAAACACCTGATCTGCAATCCACCATAGTTATTGTACATACCCATACGATACTCGAGTCTCTTGATGTTAAAATATTTCAATCGCTCGTCGTATGTATTAAGAACATTCATCTTTTTTTGGTGAATTGTTCGAAAAAACAAGAACTTTCTCTGAACCGTTTCTATTCTATTGATATGGCATCGATAGTGTGGACCCCAGACCGGGGAACACTATTCTAGTACTGATCTAACAAGCATAAAATATAACAATTTAAAAGGTGAACACGTTTAAAAACCTCTACAATTTCTCCAGATGAAACCTAACATTTACATTTACAATTTATATACAAGAGTACTTATATATAATTATATTTATATACAAGAGTACTGAGTAATGCTACCAAAAAGTAAGATTTCGTTTCAAGATATAGCATAGTTTCGATTTGTACTGAGAGAACTCTTGACACCTTATATAGACACGACACAACTTTCGGGGGTTTCGACGTTGTTATAAAATGCAACGCATGATAGCACTACATAAATACATTCATTAGCATCATTACAGTCACACCAGACATCGTAATGTTGTTATTGAAATTCGACTTCGAATCACAGACTTCAGGTTGGCATAAAGGTCGCGTTATGAGGCTATTACATTTTATTTAAAATAATCAAACTTCAATATGTAATTGAATATATATAGACATAGACACAAGACACATTTCGTGTATGATCATCGTGTCATGTCAAAATGTTGTTGTGTGCGTGTCGTAGAGTGTGTAGCGTTTTATTTATTAGAATATGCGAAATTAAAGCACATTTTAAAATAATCTTGCTATTCTACGCTCCTCCTCCATATCAACTATAACTGGGAGAAAATTCATGCTTTTATATCTACGGGTCTTTCTTAAAAAAGGGTACAAAGTTTTCCGCTCGCGTGTTAATATAAATATACATTTAATAGTATTTTAGACAGTCATGATTGTGCCAATTCCTATGATTTCAGATGTATAAAATAAAATAGTAATAACTGATTTATATAAATACTATATAATTTACAGAGTTTACTAGGTAACTAAAAAGAGTAAAGTCATTATTATTTAAAAAAAAGAAAAACCGACTTTTAAGGAAAAAATACTAAGAATAAACTTATCATTTTTGTTCAGTTCATACATCTGTCCAAAATTTTAATTTTTGGTAGCATATACCCTGTGGGGGTTTGGCTAATAAAACTAAATGGTGTTCCCGATATAAGATCTTATTAACTGTCCCACATACTCGTAATATGTTTTGTTATAATATAATGGTGCTAAGGGAGCACGCGCGGTGCTTGCTGATTATGAACGCGAACTGACGGTAAAGTGCATTGTTAGGTAAAAATGTTGCGGTGTGATTTATAACACCGTACATACTCCCGAGCCGAAAAAGATACAAAATTTAGGATGACTTTGAGGGAAAAATGCATTTGGTAAATATAGGTGAAGTAGCTATGTCTCTCGTCACAGCTACACACTTCACTCTGCCGACCGTCAGCCATACTCTGCTTTTGCGCACTAAACACCAGGGTCTGCTTGCGGGGTAATAAAGTTGAATCCTTTTCTATATTTCTTCCTCAATATGAATGACGCTGCTGACTGCTGTATTGATGAACATAATAACCTGACATCATTTGACTGTATGATGTCTTTAAATCTTCAGTGGCGATTATTAATTCTTCCAATTGCTTCTCTAAATCACTGATGGAGTTATTTATCTCTGTTTCGTTGCTATCAAGGATGTTCGAATATCGCAAATGCGATTGGTTGATCATATGATTTAGAGCGTCCGTAGCCTAGTGGGTAAGACCTTAGTTTCGCACTTGAGAGGGTGCAGGTTCGAGCCCCGGTGGCGGCGTGTACCACTGAGGCATTTTCCGATCTCAAGTACATAATACGGATGCTCATTGCCGTGGGAGAGCCATGCTTCGTCACGAATGGGCCGGCTCGACCGGAATGATAACACGGCCTCACAGAAAACTGACGTGAAACGGCGTTGTGTTGTATTTCGTTCAGTGAGTGAGTTTACCGTTGGCCCAACTTTCCTAATCCCTTATACCTATTCTCATTACCTATACCCTCATATAGGCCGGCAACGCACTAGCAACCCTTCGGATGTCGCGAGTGTCCTTAGGCGACGGCAGTTGCTTTCATCTAACCCGTCTGCTCGCTTGCCCTCTAAATGTCATAAAAAATGAATGATATTATTGGAAATTTAGGAGATATAACGCCCATATCCGAATTCATCCCGTTCCTTGGATTAATTTAAGAGTACAGTTGTAAAATCTCTGCCTTTTATCATGTAGTTAGGCTCAATATTCCGGCCCCATTAGGCTGATCTGTGCTAACGCGATCTGAACATAAGATTCAGACCATATACTCGTACGTATTGCAACAAACATAAAATTATTGAGACTCATCTTTGAACTGAGTCCACTGATCTCTACATGCTAATTCGCTGACAAGACATTGCTTCGACTTCAGGTCATGTTTACAAAATTTATACTTATCTGGTGGGAGATAGTGGTTTGCTTAGCCAGCATAAATAATTTTACTCATTGTTGAAACAATAGTAATAATCTTTACTTTGGCGACCTTATCGCTGAAAGCGATGTCTTCAAGGCAACTATCAAAATGTATAAAAGAACATCTCTTGAAAATGAGACAAATTAGGGTGGACGTACAAAGCAAACAATATAAGCAAATTCATATAATATTTTACACATATTATAGATTAATGTCAGTTAAGTAGAATTTTTTGAGTTGGCTTTTCAAAGTATTTCAGGATGGCGCTTTTCTCTTAAAGTGTTAGGCAACGAATTCCATAATCGAACTGCAAGTGACAAGCTAAAGAATTACTATTAGTATTTAGTCTTCTGAGAAGGTACATTCAGTTTGTAAGTCAGACGAGCATGGTCATCCTCAGACGAGAAGGTGAACATCTCCTTGAGACAGGGAGGAGCCTTAAGGTCAAAAAGCACGTTTATAAAATGTGCAGCACATGGCTAGGGGAACGAATCGGTGTAGTTCTAAACTCTAAGACATCATACTTATGCAGTCCAAAAATATAGCGTACGAAATAATTGAACTTCAAGAGCGGAAATGGAAAGATAAGAACCCTTTACTAAATTGATTGCTACGTAGTCGTCTATCGGGAGGACAGTGATCGCGTTTCTTGCTATCTGCTTGGGAATCGTAATAATTTTGTAAACGTTGTATGCTCTCTGTTAGTCAATGGAAACGTAATTCCGAGTATAAAATAATTCTAAATAACTTTCTTGCTTTGATTCTAAGTAAACTGTAAACGTTCTGTAAGTCCGATTGTATTTTGTCAATGGGTAACTCGATATCCTTTGTCAACTGACTCGCTATAAATTGCTATTATCTTTTTATTTGTTTCGGAGTTAATAAATGCCCATTAAATTTGCCATGTGAAAATCCATTCGAGAAGTGAAATGTTTCCATATAAATTTTCCTCAAACGGCGCGGCGAAGTAATCTCCGAACAAACATAAAAAAATTGGCCAAGTGCAAGTTGAGTCGCGTAAGAAGGGTTCCGTGCCATATTATTAGAGCTAACATATTTTTTTTGGTGTATGAGAGCCAAGCTTAATTATAAATTTTATTACTGTTTAATAAAGTTTAAATACAACTAAGTATTTGTGTAAATTTCAAGTGCCTGCTACTTGTCATTATTAATATCGAGTAAAAAATACCAAAAAAACGTTTGTTGTATGAAAGACCCGCTTATTTGTTAATTTCATTTTGGTTTTAATATATTTTGTTGATTAAACGGCAACGCGATACATAATTTGTGAAAATTTCAGCTCTGCAGCTATTACCGTTCTTCAAATACAGTCTGGAGACAGACAGACGGACAGAGAGACAGACAGATATACAGACAGACGGACAGACATCAAAGTTTTTGTAATCTTGTTTTTATCCTTTGGGTACGGAACCCTAAAAAGGAACATAATATACACGGTCGAATTTAGAAGTTTTAGGATAATATTATAATATTATTAAGATTTATTTTGGAAGTTGATAAATAATAATGATTGTATTATTATGACAAATTTACGATCTGCACGGTGTTTAGTCCGGACAATACGTCGACTTCCTACTAGGACACGTCACGACGAGACCGCCGGCCGGCCGACCGGATGTGCCGGCACACCACGACGTGCCCGGGACAATGTTATTTAAGAATTTTTAAATGTAATGTAATGTAGTAATTTTAAATGTAATTAGCTTACTTAGAACATAAGATACTTTATTTTATTTTGATTAAATACTCCTCTGATGTAAATCTAAATTCATCCCAATAAGTAACCCATCTGCTCCCGTGCCCCCTAAGCATGATATTATAACATACAATATGTGTATAATACCATGCTTAGTGGGTCACTATAGGGCCTATAGCATAGGCAATATACTTAATAGTAATTATTTTTATTATTTTTAAAAATGATTTTAAAAACTTACAGCTACAGACACAATGTAATTAAAAAAAGAAAACATAATTGATAAGCCAATTTAAAGTTGTCGCTAATAGGTACAGAATACAGGTTACAATGTTCTCTATAAGAAGTTCTTGATCTTTTACAACAGCACAATGTTGTAACAAAACTCCAATTAACATATGAAAACACAATATTGTACATATTCAATTTATAACAACAGGTGTGGTATAATGCTGCTGTTCACGTCACTTAGTATAATAATAAACAATGTCAAGCATATTCTCATATCAGTTAAAAACGTCAAGGTCCATAGTGGAACAGGCTAAGTTGAATTGTTTGCTTGCACGATACACGATACAGGAGTATTGACGGTACTAAGTGTGGGTAGAGGAGGGGGGGAGATGGGAACGTATCGTTGACTAGACATAGTAGGTATTCTAAAATACAATTAACATTAAAAGTTGGAGCAGTCAAGGACATCTGTATCGATTTTGACGAGAAAGGACATATCGGAATCATTTTCAGAATCATACCACCTGCGATTTTTGCCATCATCCCAATCAAAAAATATGTCACCCAATCACGTTAAGTTTTTCAGCATGCACTTTTCGCGTTTCTGCCACCACAGTAAAACTCTGTAATGAACTATCGAGATTAGTATTTTAAGCACGACCAGCAAACCTACAAGAAAAAAGGCCATTTTTTTACGGCAGTAGCCCTGACATGTTCGATAATTTTTAAAGATGTAAAAAAATAAAATAAATCAATGTCGTATTTTATTTTTATTTATTTTATTTTAAGATCATGGAAAACTTACAGCTACAGATACAGCGTAAATAAAAATAGAATACATAATTAATAAGCCAATTACAAGTTTTCACTAGTAGTTACAGATTAACGTTTTATAAACAATGTGCTTAATTTTATTTTATTTTTTTATTTAACGAAACCCTACTTAAATTGAACATATTTCAATTAAATATTTATAACAACAACAGTACGTGTGGGAAATTCAGTAGATCATCGTCACACAGTATCATGATCGACAATATGCTTGCTCAATGCTCTCTTCAGGGCTGCAATATTACAGTTAAAAACGTCTAGGTCCATAGTGGAACATGTTAGGTTAAATTGCTTGCTGCACGATACATGTAGGAGTTCTGACGGTAATATACCTAGATATACGCTTAAGTGACATTTGGATATACCATACGAATTCGAAAAACGCGTAAAAAACTAAAACTTTGGACACATGATGACCGAAACTCACATGTAACATGTTACTTCATAAATTCAATTAAGACTACAAAAACAATTCGATTTATTGCTTCGTATTGGAGTGTACTATGGACAAACAAACAAACGCATTTTCCTATTTACAACATTAGTAAGTATGGATATTCGTTATACCCGAGCTCACCAACTTTTTTATTATATTTCTGCAAAAAAGGTTATTGACAATAAGGTTTTGCAGTAATCTTGTTCATTTACCAATTCAAATTTTGTAGAGAAGTATATTTGTTAACTTTATTTTAGTTAACTTATAATACATTTTTATTATACAATCGATCTATAGTACAGAATGTTGAGCGATATAGTCAAGTTAGATTAAATATTTATAATGTACTTACTATCGGCGAATTTGATACAGAGCTAGATTGCAAATGCTAAGTCGGTTACGTTATGTCACACCCAGCCACAATTTAATGGAATTGACATATTTCGACTAAATAGCGTAAATCCGGCAGCTAGCTCTGTTTAAATTTCTTCGATGGTACATTATGAAGTTATTTATATATCGAACGAAGACCAATTTTTTAGAATTGTATATAAGGTGTAATTCCTAGATTACGAGAAACTTCTGGTTAACAATATTTTTGTATATATTTTGCGTTGCTCCGGTGACCGGATTCTCGCAGCTATCTCTGACGATTTTTACAAATATCCAATGTACATGAAGTGGATCTCTGTACACATGAACCGGAACAAAAAGTAATTTTTTGACTTTGGGGCACCCCTTGTGACCCCACAGTGCCAACACTTCTTTTATTATCTACACTCTACAGCCTTTTTTATTTTTAATTAATTATGGGTATATGCCTGAAATAAAGCCTTTTTATTTTTTTATTATTTATAGTTAACTTTAAATAAGTTAAAACATTGGCAACGCAACTTTTGTGACTCAAACACTAATATGCCAGTAGCAGAGTAATATACTAAAGATTATTGCTGACTTTGACTGCAAGTTTAGACTTCTAGTTAGTCTAAGGGCTTTTTTCACCGCTGACTGTTAAAGTTTCTATTAGGTTATCCACAACTTTTTTGACAGGTGCTCCATACAATATTTCTCAAATAAAATTGTATCTGTCAAATAAATAGACTATCTCTAAGCGGTGAAACACCCCCTAAACCTACCTGACTAACCTATCATCGTAGTGACAAACGCCAAGTCAGCATCCGTCTCGCACTGTTATTAGCTGGCAATTAAGATGCTATAGAATAGTTCTGAACGAAACGTAACGAAACAAAGTGATGTAATATGTCGATATACAGGGTTTCACAAAACTATTTGATATTACAATACGACACCCCGTGAATGGCCACGTTTTTAAACATTTTTTGCATTAATTATACTTGTTTTTAAACATTTTTTGCATTAATTATACTTGCACTTCGGCGAAACGCAAGTCACAACTGTGCAAAATTTGCGTTTCGTCTCGTTTAAATAAATATGAAAAAAAATCTAATCATTGTTGCAATTATCATTTTGTAAGCAATAGACTAATACGACTACATAGGAGCTACCACCGCATTCGACCAAACTGAGGATTAATGTCCTGCCCCATTTAACTGCCGTTGTCAAACATGAAACCGATTTGCCGCGCAGGGATTACGAAATTTGCTCAAAGAGTTAGGTTTTCATAGTTTGAAAGCTTTCGGCTGTTATTATCTAATGGTGGAACATGCCATCTACAGCCACTACGTCGTTGACATGTTTAAACTGGGCATTGTAAATATGAAATTAACACAAATGCGACGAAATTGTTGAGGTGAGTGAGCCTGAAATGTTATTAAATAGAGAAAGAAAGCTTCTTCAGCTTTAAGTTTAGTAAATTAAGATTTTTAGCAATATTCCGCGAAATAAACCTCAATCTGCAAGTAAAAATGCGGGTTGAGAACCTCGACGCGTGTTTCGCCTCAACACCGGAGCATCCTCAGGATGTGGACTCTACGAACAACGTCCGTTAAGTGCTTAACACTTACTAAACTTAAAGCTTTGGATTTCCGCAAAGTAACGCCTGATTCTATTAACTATTCTTCAGCTTGGTCGAGTGCGGCCTCTGAGGTGGCATGCGTAGAGCGGTGAAGGTACTCACTTGCCGAAGAGAGGGTGCCAGAGGTGGTAGGCGGCGGGGTCCGGGGGAGGCGGCTCGCCAGGCGTTGTGCTGCCGACTTCCGGTTCCTCGCGCCGCCGCCGCCGCGCACCCGGCTCCAGCAGGTTCTGCAGCGACTTGACGCTGATGCGCGGACGCGGCGACTCCTGCGCACGCGCCTCCCGCCCCGGGTAGTACGGCGAGGGCGGACTACGCTGCCCGCCCGCCCGCGCCCGACCTGCCGCGAAGTACGGAATCTGAAGCGCGGGCGGCGGCGCCGGGCGTGGTGGTGGGTACGGCGCGAACGGCGGCCGCGCCCCGTAGCTCGGCGGGCCGCGCGCCGCGCTCTTGCCGCCGTGGCTCCGCGTGGAGTGCACGTACGGGTTCTGCACGTCGCCCGCCTTGCCGTCCTTCGCGTCGGGCTTGGCGCGTGAGCCGGCGGCGGCGTTTGCGGCCTCCTGCCACATGGCCAGCTGCAGCCGCCCGTCGTAATCCACGGGCGGCGCGACGGGAAAAGCGGCGGGGCCCGGGAATCGCGCGCCTGGAAACATCTGCGCGAGGTCGGGGTAGCCTGGGTAGCCGCTCGAGTTCAGCGCCTTGATGAAGTCCATGTTCTGCGAGCAGGCGGCCATCGCTTCCAGCTGGCTGATGTAGGGCAGCCACAGCATCTGGTTAAGCGCGGCGGACGTGGCGGCGTCGATGTCACCGGCGAGCGCGTCCATCGACGGTATCGGTTTCGGCCGGCTGACTGGCTCAGGTTGAGGCGTGCCGGTCTTGTCGGCGCTGGCCGAACTTCGTGGCGGCGGTTTTGTCTCTCGTCCTCGGGTGGTGGCGTCAGGCTTTTCCTCATTCATGAGGATGCTCTCGAGCTGCGACAACGAGATAACGAGGATGTCGGGGTCCTGGAGCACGGCGGGGAACGCAAAGGCCTGTGGCAAGCGCAGCTCGGGCCGCTGGATGAGCAGGCCCGGGATCTCACGGACCGGGTTTTCGAGGATCTTGTTGAGTTTGTCCTTCGGGATCAGCAGGGGGTCTGGAATGTTAAAGTCGGGGCTCGACTTCAGGATCTGGAACTGCTTTAGCGGGCTGCACTCGTCGTAGGACTTGCCGGGGTCCCTACGGTCGTGGGACCGCTTCGTCGCCTGCTCGTTGCACTTGCTGAACACCTTGCTCATCTTGGCGAGGTCATCGGCGGCGTCGGGCCGCAACTTCTTTTCCTGCGGCTCGCCAAACTCCTTAGTCATCTTCTTGATCTCGTCCGAGCAGCTGGACACGGTGGGGCTTGCACTCTTCCTGTGCTTGCCCAAGTTGAGCGGCTCACACTGCTGCTTCGTTATCGTGACCTCAGACGTGTACATCTTCGGCGAGGGCGACGACAGCAGCGACTCGAGGAACACGGTCTGCTTGCTCCTGCTGAGCGGCATGTTGAATATCTCGGGCGAGGAGGGCACGGCGGGGATGCCGCTCGGCTGCGGCGACTGCATGGCGTCGGACTCGCGAGAGGGCGCGCGTGGCACGTCGGTCCGGCGCGGCGACGCATGCGGCGTGGGCAACCGCCGGTGCACGGTGAGATCTCTCGGCTGTTCGTCGCTTTTCACCGACAGGTTGTCCTCGATGTTGGACGCCTCCGTGTCACTGGCGAGGGTATTCGAGTTGACGAGCTGCTCCACGTGCTTTATGCTTAAGTCGGTCGGGCCTACGTCCTCGTTGTTCGATAGGGCCTCCCGGCCGTCTTTACCGTAATCCGACTCGTCGGCGAGTGCGGGCGCGTCGTCCTTCTTTTCCTCATAGTTTTCGTCGACTTTTCCCTCCTGGCTGTCGTCGAGTTTTTCATTGATCTCTTCGGATATCTCCGCACCGAGGCTGTCGTGCTCCGACATGTCATGAGGCTCCTCCGAGGCGATTTCGCTCTGATCGGGAACGGAATGGATCTGAGTATCGTCGTACGTCTTGTCCTCCGAGTAGGCACCGTTAGTATCGGAGACTGATTCGATGTAATTCGTTTCGCTCGGCGGAACGTCGCTTTCTAGATTTCGCTCGATACCGTGATCGTAGTCTGCGTGCGCCGCGCTACTCTCCTCCTGTGTTTCGGGGCTCGGTTTCAAATCGCCGGACCCGTTCTCCTCCGGGGCGTACAGCTGATCCGCGCCGAACGCATCGTCGCCGTCCCGGTCGGGCGGCGGCAGGCGGTCGCCGACATTGTGCAGATGCAGCAGACCCTGTGCGGCCGTTATGCTGCTGCGCGCCGGGGACTCCAGCGTCTGCTCTAAGCGGTCGATGAGGTCGGCGACGGGCGCGCTGTCCAGGAGCATGTCGTCCTCCTCCTCGGCGTACTCGCCGGCGCCGTGCACCAGGTGCGCCAGCTTGTCCAGCGTCTGGCCCAGGATCTGGTTATCCTCGCAGCCCTTCTCGACGAGCGACTCGAGCAGGGCCTCGTCGTGGGGGCCGCCCAGCTCCGGCAGATAGTGTGCCTCGCTGATCGTGTCAAACAGGTCCTCGTGCGCCGCCACGTCGGCCGGGTACTGCTCGACTCCCTCCGGCGGTGCCTCGCGCTCGAAGAACGTCCCTTCGGCGGTCTTCGGCTCACCGAGCTCAAAGGACATGACGTCGCGCGCGACCTCCTCGGCGCGAAGGAACGAGAAGGGAGCAGGGTCCGCGAGGTCGGCGCGCTGCTGGTTGAACTCGAGCTCCGCCACCGCCAGCAGGTTGTCGAGGGGGGTCGGCTCCGCCGGCGGGCGCGGCACAGCTATCGTGTGCGACGGGATGTGGGACTCCAGGTCGGGTTGCGGCCAGACGGCGGGCGAGGGCGCGCGCGGGGGCGGCCGACGGCGGGAGCGGGCACGGCGCCGGCGCCGGCGTCGCTCACGCCGGGCGACGGGGGGCGCGGGGGCGGATACGCGAATCGAGTTGTAGATCTCCGTCCGCGGGATGACCCGCCAGCCGGAGGGCGTGCGCGCTATGCGGATGCGATTGCGCGGGTCGTAGTCCTCGCAGCGGACCTCCTGCACGGTGCCGTCGAGCTGGCGCGCCCAGAGGAAAACGGGGCGCAGACGCGGGCGCTCAGCGGCCGACAGCGCGGGAGCGGAGCATGATGAGAGAGCTGATGCCTTTCGTGTGCGCCTGATAAAATTTTTAC
>JAOTAV010000004.1:1973866-1998552 GCA_026546445.1 Cyclargus thomasi | reverse complement strand
ATATAAATTGTGTTAGTAGCGTATATTGTAGCTATCTTTTTCTCTTTTCATGAAGTTTCCGATCGAAATAAATAAATAGGCTTAAACTTAAGATTATTCATTTATATTTATCAATTGATAGAGTAACAAAAAAAGGAAAGGAAAAAATGTACGATCAGAAAAAAAATAGAGATTCATTATTTGTTTGGATTATCGTTGTTACTATTACCTTTTGTCTAGTAATTAGAAAAGAGATGTTTAGTAGTAGAATGAAACATGAGCACACCTTTGACGGCTGTGGGGTTGACGAGGTCTCTCGAGATGAGCGTGGGCACGCCCCGGCCAAACTTGTCCTGACGCAGCAGCTCGCCGGAGTCGCGCGTCACCCAATACAGCGACGCCTCGAACACGTCGAGCGCTAGCGGGTGTCGCAGCGCCGCACCGCGCAGCACCACGCGGCGCGCCGACCCGTCCCCGCGCATACACTCGATTGTGTTGAGCTTCGCGTCCGCCCAGTACACGACGCCCTGAGCCGCGTCCACCGCCAGGCCGGTGGGGTGCCGCACGTTCTCCGTCACTATCGGGCGGCGCTTGCTACCGTCCATCCAGGCGGTCTCCACCTTAGGCGCGGCGCCGGCGTCCGTCCAGTACATCTTGCCGGCGGGCGGGTCGAGCGCCAGCGAGGTGGGCGCCTCGATGCCGGCGGCGACGAGCGCGCGTCGGTAGCGGCCGTCCGTCCGCGCGACCATGACGCGGCCGCGCGGCTTGGACCCGGTGCGCTCGGCCTCGGTCCAGTAGAGGTTCTCGCCGACGTAGTCGACGGCGAGCGCGGTGGGTTTGGCGTTGCCTTTCATGTTGAGGTCCTGCGCGAAGCCGATCTGGGCCTCGCCGCCGAGCGCGCCGACCATGTAGGACCTCTTGATGGTCTTGTCGTAACTGTCAGCCCAGAACACCATCTCGCGCTGAGGGTCGTAGTCGATGGCCTCGATGCGTTTCTCGGCAGATATGACGCTGTACTCGTGGTCGGTGTCGGGAACGAAGGCGCGAATGTCCGGGCCGTTCGCGAACATTAGCACCACCTCGCCCTCCACCGCCTTGCAGACGCCAGACAGACTGTCCGCTAGCCTGAGCACAATATTGTTGTTGATTATAAGACTCCCTGCGTTCACTTTCAAAATTAATCATAACATTTTCGGTTCGGCAAATTTGGTTACTAATAAATGTCCAGATATGCATCAGACAGATGAAATATCTGCCAGATTAATCTAATTAATCGGGCTCATACATTAAAAGTTCATCTACTAGATTGTCATAGAAATAGACTCTCACCCTGTATAAGATACCCTATCCAGCAGTTTATCAGTAGCTGGTGAAACAAGATCGAAAACTACATTAAATTACTTATAAAATTACTCAAAAAATCTTTCGGATTTCTGACAAAAGGAGACTATAAAACTATACAAGAAGACGTTAAACTCACTTGAATCCCTCCCTGCAGGAGCAGCTGTAGCTCCCGTTGAGGTTATGACATATCTGCGAGCAGGTGTGTTCGCCGGAGCACTCGTCGACATCCGAGCAACGCTTGCTGTCGGCGCTGGATATGATGTAGCCGGGGAAACACGTGCAAATGTAGCCGCCCGCCACGCCACCAGACACCGTGAGGTTCGTGCACAGGTGCTCACAACCACCTGGCAAAATCATCAGAGGTAAATAAAGTACCAGGAATAGCTTACTATACAGTTAGGGGGCAAACCAGGATACGAGAGCAACCTGATAAAAACAACCGCTGGGTATTGACGCTCATCAGAAGAGTTGCAAGTATGTTACCTGCTTTTTTAGAGGAAGTTGGCTAAATTGAATGAATAGGTATATAGATCCTAAGGAGTCGCATTCACTCGACGAAATACGGCAATCACGGCATGACATGCGCGTTATTCGCTGTGTTCTCCCACATAAACATAAAGTATTATCACTTTATTTCACCTTTATCAATTGGCGAGCAGGAGTGTGCGTGATGGCATCCCCTCTCGTCTGAGGCGTCGCCGCAGTCGTCGGCGAGGTCGCAGACGCGCGCACGCGGCACGCATCGGCGGTTCGCGCACTGGAACTGCGTCAGCGGGTCGCACGGCCGAGCGCGCGCCGCACATAGCGTCATGTTGTTCTCGTCTGAGCCGTCGCCGCAGTTGTCTATGCCGTCGCACACTTGGTACCTGCACACCGAACATATTAAAATTAAAGTGGAGTTATAGGGTTTTTTGAGATGTGTACTTTGGGTTTTGGTTCAGGTGACTTTACTGCAATTGACACAAATTATAGAAATATAATACTTGTACCAACGAAGAAATTTTAAAAGAGAAAGTTGACGGACTAGCGCCATTCGGTCTGAATAATGACTACTTAGAATAAGACAGCGACAGCGGCGACTGTCGTCGTTGTCTCATCCTGTGTAGTCAAATTTTCCATTTTTTAAAGTAATTTTAGGTTGTTTTCAATGCGGTTAAGTAATTTTTTATAAGTATTATTAAATTATAACACGTAAATAACGAATGGATCTACCTTGGCACACAGCGGTGATTGTCGCAGTGGAAGCGTCGCAGCGTGTCGCAGTTGAAGTTGGTACAGAGTGCCGGCGCCTCATCCGACCCGTCGCCGCAGTCATCCGTCCCGTCGCACAGGTCCGACTGCGACACGCACAGGTTGTTGCCGCATTGGAACCTATAGACAGTTTTGATCAGTTTTCATTTTGAAATATGTTTATAGATTAGTAAGATATATTTTTTTCAAAAAAAATTTTGAAGCAAGAAGCTTGATTTAAGCAATGAAGCTTTGAAATTAGCATGTGAACGATGACGTTTTTAGACGTATTTCAGAATCTGAATAGTGCTAGGCTGCAATGTAGCTATAATATAAGTCTCAGCTCACCTGCTCTCCGGGCAGTATCTCCCGCCGGGGAATCTCGGAGGACAGCCGATCTCGTCTGACAGATCGCGGCAGTCGCGGTCGCCGTCGCAACGGAAGTAGGCGGCGATGCAGTGGCCGGATTTGCACTGGAACGTGCCGTTCTTGCACTGGAAGCCACCGCACTCCATCTCGTCGGTGTTGTCGCCACAGTCGTCCTCGTGGTCACAGCGCCACCGCGACGAGATACACTTGCCGTTGCCGCACTTGAACTCCGACTCGGAGCACTCGCGGTATTTGTGCCGGCAGACCCCCTCCGCCTCGTCGCTGCCGTCGCCGCAGTCGTCGGTGAAGTCGCACAGCCACTGCCGCGGGATGCAGCGCTTGTTCTCGCACGTGAAGTCGGTCTCCGCATTGCAGGACGGGCAGTTCTCCGGCAGCTCGTCGGACCCGTCTCGGCAGTCGTCCTTGCCGTCGCAGAACAGCCACTTCGGTATGCACCGGTAGTTGGACTGGCCCGGGCACCTCCTCCAGCCGGTGGTACAGTTCTTCTGGCGGCACATGTACGCCGGCTCGTCGGAATCGTCCCCGCAGTCGTTATCGAAGTCGCACATCCACAGTTTAGGGATGCAGCGGCCGTTCTTGCAGGAGAACTCGGTGTCGGGGTTGCACGGCCGGTTGTGGCACATGACCGGGTCCTCGTCGCTGTTGTCCTTGCAGTCGGTATCGCCGTCGCACTTCCAGCTATCGAGGATACACCGCCCACTCGATTTGCATTTGAATTCGAGGAGCGGACACTCGTGGGAGCACTGAGCCTCGTCGCTGCCGTCGCCGCAGTCGTCGGTACCGTCGCAGATGGTGGCCGCGGGCGTGCAGTTGGTGTTCTTGCACTGGAAGGAGCCGGCCCGGCAGTGCCGGACGGGACATGTTTCGGGCTCATCGGAGCCGTCCTGGCAGTCCTTCTCTCCGTCGCACTTCCAGAACCAAGGTATGCACTTCTCGTCGCGGCCGTTGCACCTGTGCTGCCCGTCCGTGCAGTTGGCGATGCACGTTTTCATATCGCGGGCGAGGTAGAACTGGTTGGGACAGGCGCACTTATAGGTTGTGGCTCCTTCCTCGCCGTATCCCTCTATATTCAAGTAGCTAGACTCGTGCGGAGGAGCGACCAAACAGAGATGCGAGCAGCCCCCGTTGTTGGTTCCGCAGGGGTTGGTGTACGGAAGTTGTCGCAGCGGATGAACTATGTGAATATCATACGGCCGATGGGTGGTATTCCTGATAGTCGTGAGGTTCTCTCCTGAATGCTTGTTGGCCTTGCTGATGGCCTTGAGATTCCAATCGGTCCAATAAATCTCGTCGTCAAAGAGACTTAAAGCGAAGACGTGGGGAACCTTGTTTCCTGACAGAACGACGTGTCTATGCCGGCCCTCCAAATCGGCGGATCCGATGTAATCCAAGTGAGCGTCGGCCCAGTATATTCTGTCCGTGAAGTAGTCGATGGTCAGAGCGTTCGGCCAGGCAATGTCGTCCTCCCAGTTTAGTATCGTGGTGAAGTTGGATCCGTCCATGCCGAGTTTTCCTATGTACGCCTGTAGGTGCCACGACGTGAAGTACAAGTAACCGGTACCCGGGTGAACTATGATAGCTCGAGGATCGGCTATTCCGGTCTTTAGCGTTTTCCTTCTAGTACCGTCGAGTTCTGCGACATCCAAATTCTTCGAATGACGATCCAACCAGTAAATCTTTCGACCGATCCAATCTATCGCAATACCCTCCAATCCGTGGGAGTCGTGTCGTATGACGACTTCCTTAGTCGGATGAGGGCTCGAGTAATCCGATCTGTAAATTGTCTTCGCAGATACATCGGCGAAGTACATTTTGGTTTCCTTTATATCGAAGTCGATCGCAACCACATTCATGAGGTCCTGGTGGACCAGATTATAGACGGAAGCATCCGTGGACATGTTTCTCACGTAGTACTTATTCGTGAATATTACCCAGGCTGTCGCATTGTCTTTTCTCTTGCAAGTGTGCTCGTCGGCTTCCCTCTCGTAGTATTGCTCGTTACACTTGCAGTAGTAGGAGCCAGGGGTATTCGAGCAGTACTGAGAGCACACTCCAGGTGATTCTATGCACTCGTCGATGTCGGCACAGGCTTTGCCGTCAGACAGCAGCTTGTAGCCGTGATTGCAGTCGCAGTAGTAGCCGGTTAATGTATCCACACACTTGTGTCCGCACTGGTGTATCTCCAGCTTGGCGCACTCGTCGATGTTGCAGTGGGCCGGCTCGTCGGACTCATCTGTGCAGTCCGGCACCTTGTTGCAGACCAGTCGGTTGTCGATGCACTCGTCGTTGTTGCATTTGAACTGGCCAGCTGGACACGTTTTATTCTCTTTGTTGCAGTCCACCTCGTCCGAGTGATCGCCACAGTCATCCTCCCCGTCGCACCGGAAGTGGTTGCGTATGCACTTAAAGTTTTGACACCTGAACTCTTGATCGGTGCACTGCTTGTACTGCGTGTTACACTGCTTGCCCTCATCCGAGCCGTCTCCGCAGTCATTGTCGTGGTCGCAAACCCAGCCCTCGTTTATGCAGCGGCCGTTTTTGCACTGGAATTGATCCTCCGAACATGGCATGGGCGTCGAGCAGTGGTGGATAGTTGAGTTCTCGTCGGCGCCGTCGATGCAGTCCGGATCGCCGTCGCAGATCCACTTCTTGGGAATGCACTGAGCTCGACTCCAGAATTTGTTCTCCTCGCACGTGTACTCGGTTTCGGCGTCACATTTTCTCTCGTTGCACTGGTGCCGATCGTCCTCGTCGCTATTATCGAGGCAGTCGTTGTCACCGTCGCAGATGTAGATCCTGGGGATGCAGTTGCCGTTATCGCAGGTGAATAGATCCCCGAAGCACGTCCTGCCTTCAGACTTGCAGTACTCTGGCGGCTCGTCGGCGCCGTCACCGCAGTCGTCGTCGCCGTCACAATACCAGGTGGCTGGGATACACCTGTGATTGGGACAGCGGAAGCTGTTCTGGGGGCACGTCCGCAGCATACAGTGGAGAGGGTCCTCGTCCGAGTTGTCGCCGCAGTCGTTGTCTCCATCGCACAGCCAGTAGGGTTCAACGCAAATATTCGTTTTCTCGCATTTGAGGTGGTTCGGGGGGCAGGTTGTGTTTCTGGGGCATCTTTCGTGTGTTTCGTCGGATGTTATGTTGTCCTTGCAGTCGTTGATTCCGTTGCACACCTGGGTCATCGGAATACAGCGCGAGTTGAGGCACGTAAACTCTCCCTCAGCGCACGGGGGGTAAACGCAGCCCTCCTCGTCCGAACCGTCCTTGCAGTCGTTCTCGTGGTCGCATTTCCAAGATTTGAATATGCACCTTCCGTTGTTACATCTGAACTCGTTGGGAGAGCAGGAGTGGTAGGCGCAGTAGTTCTTCTCCTCATCGGAGTTGTCGCCGCAGTCGTCGTCGCCATCGCAGGACCACATTCGGCTGATGCATTTTCCGTTTGCGCAGAAGAACTTGCTGGAGTCGCACGTTATGTTTTTAGAGACGCACATACGGCCCTCGTTGACTAGTTTGGTGTTGTCGTCGCACTTGCACTCGACCGTATTATTCGGGGCCGGGTGGCAGCTTTGAGCACATCCACCGTTGCTTATCTTGCACGGGTTCTTCTGACATTTCTGCCTGCTCGTGCTGTATATGTGAATGTCTCGCGGCGAGTCCTCCAATCGTTTGACCATCTCGACCATGTTTGCTCCGGTGTGCTTTTCAGCCCTGTACACTCCACGCAGCTGTAGGTCGGTCCAGTAAATGTAGTTTCTGAATACCGTTATTGCGAACGGATATATCGTCGCTGATATGAGGACCTCTCTGTTCGAGCCGTCCAGGAAAGATCTCTCAATCTTCTCTCTCACGGCATCGGTCCAGTACAGCATATTTTCGTCGAAGTCAATAGTCAAACCGCTGGGTTGAGACAGATCCTTATCAATGATGGCTTTTTTCAAGGATCCCGCCATAGTCGTTCTGTAGATCTTACCGGAGGTTCCGAATCTTCCCCAGTCGGTGTAGTACAAAGTGCCGTTGCAGGGGTCGACGACGATGGCCCGCGGCCGCTCGACTCTCGCGATCATGACGAGCTCAGATCCGTCCAAATTCATTGCGTATATCGAGTTGTTGGAGCTGTCCGTCCAGTATATTTTCTTTTGGGTCCAGTCGTACGATATTCCCTCAGGGTTGATGTTTTTGTTAATGATGTTTTGGATTCCGGTGGAATCGGGATTCTTGGCGGACATCCAGGCGATTCTGGCCCACGGCCTTATCTGGGTGAAGAACAGTTTGTTGTCTGCGTAATCAAATTCGACTCCGACAACGTTCGTGAGATTGCCGATAGGCTTGAAAGGCACGCCCGTCGACTTTGGGTCGAGGTTGACGGCGCGTATTTCAGTCCTTGTCGTGAAAACTAGGTATTCGTCGACTAGATCACATTTTTTGGGGTTGCTCGTCGAAATCTGTCCCGTGGCGCAGTCGCACCTGTGCGTGTACCCCTTGTTAGCCTCGGGCGGATAGCTAAAGCAGAGCTGGTCGCAGCCGCCGTTCCCTAATTTACGACAGGGATTGTTCTCGTCGGTTGGCTGGTTGTTTATATCGAATATGACGATATCACGCAGCTTAGGGAGGTTCGTTCGGAGCTTCTCGGGCATCGACATATTACCTGGTAACTTGGAGGCCTTGTAAATGGTTTGCAAGTTTCGGTCGACCCAGTACACGCTGCCGGTGTGGACGGCTATGCCCATCGGGTTCGGGAGGTTTGAGCGGATCAGCTGGCGGTTACCGCCGTTGTAAGATATTTTCTGAATCTGGTCGAGTTTGGAGTCCACCCAGTAGACGTCGTGTGTGAGCATGTCGATTGTGAGGTCCCGGGGGTTTGAGATGCCTGAGCTGACGAGGGTCTGCCAACCGGTTCCGTCTAGGAAGGACTTGCCGATGCGCGGGTACTGCCCGTAGTCAATCCAGTACAGAAGGCGCTTGAGTGGGTTGACTGCCAGCTCCTTCGGGGCGTCCATCGTGGTCTTGACGAGCACCTTCCTGTTGGAGCCATCAAGCCACGACATTTCGATGTAGTTTTCGTGCGGAAAGACGTTCGTGAAGTACAGGTTGCCGGCCACCCAGTCGACGGCGAGGCCGCGGACGCCGTTGCTGCCGATGCCGTCCCGGACAACGTGCTCGAGCTGTGTGCCATTGGGCCGGATGCGGAAGATGCCGTTCCACGTCCCGCGGTTGAACTCGACCCAGTAGATGTAGTTGTCGGCGAAGTGGACGTCGACGTGCAGCACGTGGTGGCCTGGGCCGGTGACGGGCACCATGGCCTCGGCGCTGCCCTCGAGGCTGTACCCACGAATGAGGTCGAGCTGCGAGACTACCGCGAACGTCTTGTACGGCACGCAGTTCACCTCGTTCTCCTTCCTGTAGCCGACTGAGCAGGCGCATACACGTGACCCACCCTCGCCCGGGATGCAGATCTGCTCGCAGCCACCGTTGCTCTGCTGGCACGGGTGGTGGATCGTCCTCCTCTTCTGGAATATCGTCAGAGACTTCAGGTCGCTTTCGTTGTCTAAGATGATCTTGACGTTGTCGCCGTTGGGGAGGTCGGCCTTGAAGATCTTCTCGTGGCGCTGGTCGAGCACGTAGAGGCGCGAGTCAAGAACGGCGATCACCTTGGGGAAGGAGATCGCGTCCGCTTCGGTGAGGATCGTTTTGCGATCGTTGCCGTCAGTGTTGACACTGTTGATGCTGGGCGGGAACTGTGTGCTGAAGTACAGGATCTTCTTGTCGACGTCGATGGCGACGGCTTCGGGCCGCTCGATGGCGTCAACCAGGATCACAGGGCCGGTCCCGTCCATGTTGACCTTGCCTATCTTGGCTGGCACGCCGAAACCGCCCTCGTCCGCCCAGTACATTTTTCTGTAAGACAGACAAACAATATTTATAAATAGGGAACTTTCAAAACTATATAATCCATGAATTATGTAGTTTAGATAGATGTTGAATAAAAGTGATCAGGAAATTACCATTATAGTGTACTGAGTATTTGTACAACTTATGTTTCTGGTAGTAAACCTATTATTTATAATCTACAGCGAATATAATAAAACAAGAAAGAGAGCCATACCCTTCAGTGGGATCCAGGCAGATGCTCTTCGGCCTCGATAAGGATTCCCTGGTTCCGTCGTTGGCGAATATTACGGAGCGGTACTTGTTCTTGCCGTCCACTCGCACGAGTTCGACGTTGCCTGCGGCGCGGTTGGCCATGTAAAGGTTTCTGCCGAGCCAGTCAAAAGCTATGGCGGACGGTGAGCCCACGACGCCAGGGTCGATGCCCAGCAGTGGGACCCGCTCGCCGCCGCCGTACGGCATGGTGTAGATGGTGCAGTTTTCCTCGTCAGTGTCGGAGCCCGAGGCGCCCGCCTGCAGCCAGTACAGCGTGTGACCTTGACGATCATACTCCAGTTGGACACCACCTGTGAAATATCAGGTATGTAACGTTTGCATTATATTAAGTATGAGTTATGATAAGGGGCCCCCGATCAGCCCCCCTAGACAAGTTGCAAGCGATTATTATTTACAATATTCGCTTGAAGTGTTTTTATATTGCATTGATATAGTGAAACGAAAACGAATTCGCCACGGGCCTTGAACGGTATAGTTACGCCACTGCTTCATGTAATGTTTTTTCCATACCTTGAATTCCAACGACAGGCGGTAGCTGTCCGGCCTTCCCGGAACCATCGAGCGCCAGGTCCACGATCTGAGACCCCTTCAGCACCATCAGGTACGACGTCTCCTCTGCAACGACAAACATGACATCTGATTTGACGTAATCTGACTAGGTATGTACAATCAGAGAAGTTGAAACAGATACAGATCGTAGATCTAAGTAATTTGGTCGGGTAATGTCAAGTCGACGACAGACGACAGATCACGACTTACATGGAATTGACATTTTCCAACCAAATGACATAGGTCCCATAACTGGCTCTCTTTCAAATTCCTCCATTATACATCCAAAACTCCGTTGTCATAGAATATAAATGAGTAGTTTCTTATTAAAGTTACAAGATGACGCCTGCAATTTAGGAGCGAAGTAATTGGTGCATAAAAGTATTCTTTTTTCCCCGGGACTCAAAATATCTCTATATCGAATTTCGTTTTACAGCGAAGAGGTAACAGACATACAGACCGACACACATTCTCATTTTTAAATTAGTATGTATTTGTTTGATGTAACTATCAAATTATCCAGAGAATGAGCACATACCTTCCGAGCACTTTCCATCGGGCAGCAGCTTGTAGCCAGGCTTGCAGGCGCAGGTGTAGGGTGCGTCGGGGTCAGGGCTGAGCAGGCACAGGTGCTGGCAGGCGGCGGCGCGGCACGGCGACTCCTGCGGCGGCTGCAGCGACGGGTGGTGCACGTGGATGGATAGCGGCTGCGAGATCAGGTGTGACACCACGGTCTGGTTTGTGCCACGGAACTTGTGCGCCGACAGTACGCGGTTTAGCTGCCGGTCCGTCCAGTACAGCGTGTCCTCGAACAGCGTTAGCGAGTGCGGGTGCAGCAGGTAGTGACTACCCGCAAGCACCTGCTGCCGTCCGCTACCGTCGTAGTCACAGAAGTCGATGAAGTCCAGCTTCGAGTCGGCGAAGTAGACACGTCGGGTGGCCGTGTCAAGGGTCAGGCCGTTCGGCCAGTAGATCTTGGTGGTGACGATAGCAGAGCGCCGGCTGCCGTCCATGCCGACTCTCTCCACACGTGGGTTCTCGCCCCAGTCAGTCCAGAACAGCCAGCGCGCGCCGGGCGCAGGGTCCAGGCACATGCCACGCGGCTGCGTGATGTTGCCGCTCAGCAGCGCCGTCCGCGCGCTGCCGTCCTCTTTTGCCACCTCGATGCCGTTCAGCTTACTGTCCAGCCAGTATATGTTGCCGCCTACCCAGTCGTACGCGAGCCCCTCCACTAGGTCAAGCCCTGTTGTGACGATCGCCTTCGGCTCGCCACCGCGGTCGAGGCGCGAGATTCGCTTCAGCTTCATGTCAGACCAGAAGATGGTACCGGTGTGCATGTTGGAGGCGGTCGCGACGACGTTCTCGACGTTAATAGGCACGCGCTCAAGCCCCTGCTCGTTGAGGTCGGCGACAAGGATGGAGTGGCGGTTGGAAATGATGAGGAAGGCGCTCGAGTGGTTGTCGGCCTTGCACGAGTGCTTGTCGGGGGCGAGGGAGTAGCCAGGCACGCAGCTGCAGAAGTAGGAGCGCTTGGTGTTGTTGCAGGTCTGCGAGCACAGGCCGGCGGGATGGCATTCGTCGATGTCACGGCAGGTAAATCCGTCGGTGTCTAGTTCCTCGCCGCTCGGGCACAGGCACAGCGGCCCGGCCGGGGTCTGCTTGCAATCGTTGGAGCACAACCCAGCGCGGTGCTGGCACTCCGCGAAGTCGCAGCTCGCTCCTGATAGTACAGTACAGATAGTTGAACTCAGTTGTGCGCGAGTGCCCTATGTGTGCGTGCTATTGTGATTATACAACTTTCATTCATGTGGCAGTGACGTGGCAGGCGCCGTACGTATACCAGGCTACTCAAACATAGGAACATGCACACAACTTAGTTGAACTAACTATATAATATTAATTTTTATTTTATCTCGATAGGTTTAGAAATTTTTGAAAAACTAGCAATAATGTAGCAAAAGATATATAATTACGTACCCTCATCGGCGCCATTCGGACAGTCGAATTTCCCGTCGCATACCTGCGTCATGTTGACGCAGCGGTCCGTCACACCTGGACACGACCACTGGCCCGATGGACATCTGCAATTATCGAATTAAACTTTATAATAATAGTTCTTTTTTAAGTTAAGTTTTAGTGTAACCAAACTATAAGACTTTCGTAGTTACTTATAGTGAAATAATATCACACCATCAGAGAAGATATAGCACGGCACAAAAGAAAATCGAAGTTAAGCTATTATATTATTCTTATAAGACCAGCAATGTTCATGCGTTATAGAAAACGTTATAGAAAATTTGTCAGTTTGCCATTACAATTCCTCGAACAACACATACCGGAATGGCGGCGGCGTGCAGGCGTGCTTGGCGCCCTCGTCGGAGCCGTCGCCGCAGTCGTCTCGTCCGTCGCACACTGCGGCGCGGTAGACGCACCGTCCGTTGTCGCACCGCACTTGACCCGCGCCGCACGCCGCGCTGCCGCATGTCGCTGGCTCGTCCGACAGATCCTCGCAGTCGGGTGTGCCGTCGCAATACCTGGGAAATGGATAAGATAAATAGAAATATAACAAGTCCTGACTGACTGATTCATCATCGCCAAGCAAAAACTGTTAAAGCTACAGCCATGAGATTTGGTGAGCAGGATCCCTAAGAGGGTGAAATAGGAGTATGAATGTTCGTCATTTGTTCAGTTAATGACATGAAATTTTATTTCTGATTATAATACACTGATTTAAAATAAATAAATACGTTTTAAGCATTTTTTGAAATTCTACTCGTAAGAAGGTGAAAGAGGGTTAAAGTTTCAATAAATTTTTCTACGCAATTTCGTCATTCCTTAAGTTGGAAACCTTAAAATTTTGTTTCTGAGCTGATAATTTAAAATATATGAATATGTGTTCAAGCGTTTTATGAAATTTTACTTCCAAGGGGAGAAAAAGGGATTGAAAGTTGGTATGAAAATAATTCTTAATGCAAGCGAAGCCGCGGGAAAAAGCTAGTAAAGATATAGCGGTAAAAAAAGCAGTATAGTGCGACGCCAATCAGTACATCTTAGCAGTTTTCCGTACTAAATTCAAGGCTATTATGCCGTGGGACTAGTGTGTGTAGTGGCTAGGCCATACACACATACATACACTGAAATTTTTTTTACCTATCTTAGAAGTAGTAGGAACAAATTTCTTACTGTCAACATCAACTTTAAACTTTTTTTAATTACTTGTTAAATGAATTTAGGAGGGGTTTGTTGAACCTTAAATAAGGCAACCTAGTTAGGGAACCAGTTCCGGGCTGTTGGAACTTAATAGTTAAAAAATTGTAACGTGGGGGAAGGCAATAAAGATTTTGATTTTTTTTAACGTCGGGCCGCCGGGTAAAACGGGTATATCATTACAGTTTTTAAAGATAGCAAATGTCAGTAAGCATACCATGTCCGTGGTATACAGAGTCCGGAGGCGGCGCACTGGAACTGTCTGTCGGCGGCGCAGGCGTGCGGCGCGAGCGACGGGCAGCCCGCCTCGTCCGACCCGTCGTTGCAGTCCGGGATGCCGTCACACTTGTACGCCTCCTGCGTTAAACATTACGTGTTATCATTGGTATGCATTTTTATAATGAGGCCGACACTTTTATTGTTACAATCCCCATCGAGAAACGTATCTTTCTGCGACAGACAAGACGATATTGAGATAAAAATAAGTCATTTCGATTGACAATCTAGGCTTGAAATTTTTAAACGTGGCATAACATCACTAGTTGCTTAGGACGAAGGATGGCGAAATTCTTTAATCGAATCCAAATTTCCATACTACTACTATAAATCCGAAAGTGTGTTTGTCTGTCGGTTACCTCTTCACGACCAAACTGCTACACCGATTTGGTATAGGGATACTTTGAGTCCTGGGAAAAGGCATAGAACACTTTCTATCCCGGTAAAAAGTACATTTCAGCGCGATAAACGAATTTTAAACAACGGAGTTGTGGACGTCATACGTTAAGTATAATTGTCATTATGATATGGTCAATAAAGGCTAAACATTATGAACGTATTATTGAGATGTTAAAAACAAGGATATGTCTTGAAAAACGTTTAATCAGCTTTATCAAATGAATATAAACCTTTTCAAAACTCAAACGTTCATCCGCCATTTTTAGAACCATCTCGAGAGCGATTCCCTGTTAGGGATGCGCGTGAGCCGACGCGACTAGTGTTGCCCGCTCTCGATTATTAATCGATTTAACAGTAACTAAGACTACTTCAAACGAGTCAGCCGTTACCTGCACACACTGCTTGAGATCGGCGCACTTGAACTGGCTGGCGAGGCAGGAGACCGGCGGGCAGTCGGCCTCGTCCTGCTTGTCGAAGCAGTCGTCGTCACCGTCGCACACCCACGACGCCGGGATGCAGTGCCCCGTGCGCGGACACGTAAACTGGAATAGATGACGTATACATTAAGTACCGCTTGACAACTTTGTAACGCGCAAATGGAATTTGAGACGCCGTCAGCGTTGACGGCCGACAGAGTAGCGCGGCTGGTGACCAAGGTAACCTTCCTTCGCCGCACCGCGCTCATACACAAGGCGAGGTATAACACTTGTAGTCAAGCTATAGTGTTGATTACATTAAATATTTCTATTAAAAAATCTGTTCATTATCATTTAAAGCGGATTTCAACTGAGTCATTGGCATCAGCGCTGGCGACGAAATCCGACTCACACTAGTTACACGCAGTAAGAAGTTCGTTATGAGGTAGTCAACGCGACAGTACTGAAGTGAATTTAAATCAATTTTCACGATAGCGATGCCAGGTGTCAGATCGGCACCGACTTAGCAGTCGACTGATTCACTGACTCAATATATATCTGCCTCTACTATAAGCACAAAGCGAAACAAAAAAAAATTAACATAGTTAAATATTTATTTTGAGACACAAATCAAACTAATTACTGGCTCAAACAGAAACAGCTAGAGCAGTAAATGTCACACGTTAATTGGATCAAAATTGATTAACCGCCGATCTAATTTAAATGAGCCGGAATTTCTTCATAAAATGAAAATCCTAATGTTCAATATAAATCAATAAAAATAAATAAATAACTCTTTATTCGAACAAAAAGTCACAATTGCAAAAGAACAAAAAATAAAAATAAATGTCCAAAATGGCGGCCTTACTGCTGGAAGCAGTCTCTACCAGGCAACCTAAATTATAATTAAATTGGACAAAAAACAAGAGTGAAGATGAAGGAGAAACTACATAAAATACACATATAAATATAACTAAAACAATATTAATAGATAAATAATATATAGAAATGAAAAAATAGAATGTATAGAAGTTACGAAGAAGTTTTTAGAAGAACTTTAATAAGATAAATAGAGATTTAGAATGTTTTGGATTTTTGAAAAAATATTAATAGATTTAAATTAATATCTGGTTTTTACTGTATCAACATTTACTTGGAAGTGAGTAAGTACCTGGAAGTAAGCACACGTCTTCTCAGCACAATGGGAGCCCTCGTCGGAGTTGTCGCCGCAGTCGTTTTCACTGTCGCAGCGCCAGGACGCGGGCACGCAGCGGCCGTTGTCGCAGCGGAACTGCGCCGCGCCGCACGTGACGTTCGCGCAGCCCGCCTCGTCCGAGAAGTCGCCGCAGTCGTTCTCGCTGTCGCACTTGAACGTCGCCGGTATGCACCGACCCGACTTGCACATGAACTCCGACGCGCCGCATGTCGTCTCTGTTGTAAATGTATATAATATGTTTTAGGACGACCTGCAGGCCCAAAGCAGCGCGGTCAATTCGCGTGCTTATTTCACATGCATATTTAGAGGTTCGCCCACGAAACGAACGACACGCTCTATTTAAAAACGTGACTACACGCGATGGGGTGCCCGTCTCACGGCCTTAATCACAAGCAATACATGTGTAGTATCGTTATGTGTCTTATTTATTTTTTTGATTCTTACACACTCTTTTTCGAATAAGTAAAGTGAAAAGTGGTTATCCCGTGGCATTAATAACAAGAAAATTCCTGATGAAGTTCTTAAAGATTGACAAAATTAATGTCAGAATAATTATAACTCACTGGTGCAGTTCTGTTCCTCGTCGCTGTTGTCGAGGCAGTCGTCGTCGCCGTCGCACACCCAGCTCTTGGGTATGCAGCGTTGGTTGTTGCAGGTGAAGTCCCAGGAGTTGGGACAGGCTTGCACGGGCGGCTCGGCGCTGGGGTCCGGCACGCACGATGTACCGTCCGGGCCGAGCCGCTCGCCGTACGGGCATCCGCACCGCACCGTCAGCAGCTCCGTTGCGTTGCGCGGCACGGCGAAGCAGAACTTCTGGCAGTTGCCGTTGTCGCGCGCGCACGGCTGCATCGGGTCGATGCGCTGCACCTCCTCGCTGTACACCTTTACGCCGTACAGCCGGTTCGTCTGCGGCTCGCGGACGACTATGTCCTCCTGCTCACCGGTGAGCTTGTGCAGGCGCACGATCGCGTCCAGCCGCCAGTCCGTGATGTACATAAAGTCGCCGTGGATGACGATCGAGAAGGGATGTCGGATAAGGCGCGAGTCGACCGTCCGAACGTCGGTACCGTCGAGGCGGGCGTGCTGCACGTGGTCGAGCAACGCGTCGCACCAGTACAGGCGATCGGCGGCGAAGTCTATGGACAGGCCGTTGGGCCAGCCCAGCGTCACGTTCGCGAACACCAGCCGCGCCGTGCCGTCCGTGTTCGCGCGGCTGATATTAGCCGGCCGGTCCCACTCCGAGAAGAATATGTAGCCCTTGTTCGGGTGCACCACGATAGCGCGCGGCCGCTTCAGGTCCTTCAGCAGCGTTCGCTTGTACGTCACGTTCCTCGTCGATAGGACGTTCAGCGTGCCCTTCCTGGAGTCTATATAGTACAGGTTCTTGGAAGCCCAGTCGACGGCGAGACCCTCGACGCCCTCGTTCTGCGACGCCAGGACGATCTCTTTGGTCGTGCCGTTTCGGTGAACTCTGTAGATGACGTCCTGCAGCACGTCCGAGTAGTATATATGTTCGTCCCGGGCGTCGAAGTCCAGTCCCACGAAGCGTGCCCGCCGCGACACCACCGGGAGGATCGCCTCACTGAAACCTTCGATCACCGGGTTGAGGACTTTGCCCTTAATGAATCTCTGCTGGGAATACATCAGAAACTCTTTTATGACGTCGCAGTTCCTAAAGTCGGACTCGAGCCTGTGACCGATGTTGCAGGCGCAGCGGTAGCCAAGGCCGCCGTTCTGGAGCGCCGTGACGATGCACATCTGCGCGCAGCCGCCGTTATTGTTGCCGCACGGGTTATTGACGGAGGTCTGCTTGAGAGAGTGTACGACGGTGACGGCCTTGGGGTCGCGGATATCCTTGGTCTTGTAGACGGCCTGGATGCTGGAGGAGCCCTCGTATTTGTCGACGGAGCTTACGCCCTGCTTGGTGCCGTCCGACCAGTACACGCGGTCCTCGAACAGCGCCAGCCGGGCCGGGCTGGGCACCTGCAAGAGACATTACATGGTTAAATATACAGGATACATTAACAAATATAAGTGGCATCAATAAGTCTTCATTTTATTTCGTGACAATGCAAAGGTTATACCTGAACCTATCAGGTGAGTTCGTGTTGAATCGAGATCGGGCGATACTATATGATTAGTTGTAAACACTAGAATAGACAACATCTATTTTTTAAATGGGAGAGCTACGTAGAAATAACAGGTCGTCACAGAAAACAACCGTGAAATAGCATTTTCGCTGTGTTACATGTGTCAATGAGCGACGGCAGTTGATTTCCATCAGGTGACCCATGCTCGCCAGTCCTCTAATTTCATAAAGAAATGGCAAACTTTACGCTCCATTGCTTTTAATTAAAATAAAATCGACGCCATTTTGTCTTACTAAATGATACACAAACTTATCCTATCTTCCACGCACCTGCGGTCCCCTTAGCACCAGTCTTCTATGTGCACCATCATAGTCTACTGTCTCTATATAGTCTAAAAGCGCGTCGCACCAGAACACGCGTCGCGCGATGGTGTCCACCGCGACGCCCGACGCCTTGTACGTCGCTTCCGTTACGATGGATTGCATGTGCGTGCCGTCCATGTTCGCTCGAACGATCTGAAACGTGTGAAAGTTAAAAAATCTTAAAAAAATAGTGTAACGACGTTTAACATTGACATCTAAATAATACAAAAACTGAATACTCTGATGTCTGATAATAATGTTTGAATTAGCACGATTTGTGCTATAATCTTGTCCGGCATTCAATCTCTGTATACATAAACCGCTACCTGTGGCTTTATCGACAGAGTCTTTGCACTTAGTCTCGAATATTTTACGTTGCTGACACTTTAATGAGGTTAGTCTGAGATGTGCTACCTGGAATGACTTAAGATCCAAAATAATTATTGCTAGGTCGAGATAGGACAAGAAAATTAGGCCATCCTATAAAATCCATCTCAAAAACATATCAAATACGAAACGTGAGAACACATTCTTTCAAGGCACAGGTCAGTATGCGACCTTACTATAGCGACATGCATGCATGCAGCGAATGGCACCGTTAACCCAAAACGCGACTTATTGTTCTATGGGTCTCATCTTTAAACATGAAAAATCCTAGGACCTCCCTGGTACTTTCATATTTCATGTCAAAAAGAAATGGAAATAAAAGCGTACGCCTTATGTCATTCGCACACATTTTGTTTGGCGATTCTACAAAAAAGCGAAAACGTTTTGGTCTTGGCTAACCCCTTAGAATGAGCAAGTCACAGTTGAAAGATATTTGTACGTCAGAGTCATCTCACCTGGCTGCCGTCAGCGACAAACATGAGTCCCAGCGTGGGATCTAGCGCGATGTCGGCGGGTCCGGTCAGGTTGGAACCCAACACAACCGCGTGCCATCTGCCGTCCAGCTCCAGTACGTCCACCTGTCACACAACATGTTACATTAGCTGGAGGAAATGACTACACTAGTCGTATTGTACCCGCTATGTCATCAAAAAACCTAATTATGTAAATGCGATATGCGTCTGCAACTCTTTCTGTATTATAGACTGATACACGCTGAAGCTAGAAATGGGGATACTTTTGGGGTCCCGAAAAATATGCAAAAGTCTGTTCGGCATTTACCTCTTTACGGCCAAACCACTAAACCAATTCTTTTGAAAAGTAGTATGGAATTACTTGGAGTTCCGGGGAAGGAGATAAGATACTTATTCTTCCGGAACACGTATAGTTCCTACTCGATAACTATTGGTGCAAAATAGTCGCGGGTGACATCTAGTAATTTCTAGATCGTTTTCCATTCCCCTCTATCTCGAATGAGATTGTCAAAGTCCACCCACCTTCTGTCCAAGTGCATCAGCGACATACAGTTTGTCACCGACCCAGTCGACGGCGAGCGCGACCGGTGCCCACGACCCGCCCCCCGACACGTCCACACCCCCCGCCCCCGCCGCCCCTACACCGCCTCCTGATAACGGCTGAGAGTGGATCTGTAAGTTAAAAAGGGGATAATATCAGATACATAGTAACTAGCACAAAACCATTAACTATAAGCATTTGTAAAACCTTTAATGGTTTCAGTTTCAGTAGTCGCCTCGCAAAACTCTTTCCAAGCTGAAATTTATTTCTGGCAACAAGTATTGCAAAACTTTAAAATAAAAAAATTGAACATATATATGTGATCTAAGCGAGAAACTTCTCCTTTTTGTAAGTCGGTTAAAAATTCAGACGCTCACCTTTCTAGTCTTCAGATCGGACCAGAACAGTAGGTTCCGTCGGTAGTGGTAGTCGAGGCCGGCGGCGGAGGAGGCGTTGAGCTGCGGTGTGGGGGCGGGGGAGGGGAGGTCCAGGCGCAGCACGCCACGAGCGTGCGCCAGCGCAAGCCACGCCCCCGCGCCTCGCGCTTCGCACCGCGCACTGTTCTCGCCAGCCGGTACGTAGCCCGGTGCGCACGCGCATTGGTACGCTGGATAACGAATAAAAGTTTGATTTATTAATACATTTCTTAAAATTATTAAGCAGGTAGTATGTTTCTTTATGAAAAACTAGACGACGCCCGCGAGTCTCTTTCTCGCACGGGAACCGATCATTTTCTCGGGATAAAAAGCATCCTTCCTCCAAAAACAAAGTTTTTTCTTACCAAATTTCAACAAAATCAATTCAGCATGGGAGCGTGATGAGGAGACAAACAGACTGACACACTTTACTTTTGATAATTTATTAGTACGGATAACGACTTACATCCCGGCGTGTTAACACACAGCTGGTGGCAGACGCCCCAGTCCTTGCACTCGTCGCGGTCGCCGCAGGTTCTGCCGTCGGCGGCGAGAGCGCGTCCCGCCCCGCACGCACACGCCCCGCCCGTGGGGGACGCCACGCACTTCTCCGCGCACTCCAGAGCCGGACACGATGCGGTTGCTGAAGATGAGACACGTCATGAATGATAGTGTAAACAGGTCCACTCGCCTCGTGTCGCGCGCGCGAGACCCTCGGCCGAGAGCTCTCGGCGAGAGTGTAAAGCCGCCATAAGACACGAGAACAGTTAATACAAAAAACAAGTGGGCTACTAAACGTACCTTTTACGTCTTTTGCTAAGGAAGAAATTGATACCGAACCACTTGACGGACCTACGTCGTTTAGTAGGAATGTAACAATTCCATGTAATTCGTGATTTGTCGACTGGGTTTGAGATAACGCAACCAACTTACTTAGATCCGCAATCTGGCTCTGTTTCAACTTCCCTGATTGTACATAGGAATTAAATATACCATAGGAATTAAATTTTTTTTTTATTGATTTCTTTTAATGCTGACATCCATTAGAAGTAGATTTCACGCTCAGTATGTCATCGATTTGGTATAACTCTGAGTCGCGCTAGATTGATAGCCGAAAAGCCCATAATTAAAATTATCAGTCGGTCAATCAACCGGGTAGGCCATAATTTTTTCGTCAGTTCTGACCAATATAGGTCTGAACTGATGCCAAATTGCATGCATGTAACCTTAAAGTATAGACTGTCAGTCAGCATAAAGTAAACTGATACTTACTACAGAACGGACCACTAGGTAACCCGACTTCCAAGTGTTTTCATTTACAGGTTTGTGGTAGGTCATATTGGCTTTTGCACGCCGCGATTCAGCGTTATGCAGTTCGCGTATATACTCACCAATAGCCGTACCATAGAGGTATTAGACCCACGCAGATAATTTTTTTACCAGACTTTGTCCCACACATTAACACCACTACATCTCTTGTGTTGCTGGGATTGACATCATCGACCAGTTTTTCTATAGTTGGCACATTCTAAGTATATTAGTATACTATTTACTAACTGTAAAAAAGATTTACTCACAGCAAGCCGTCTCCTCGTCAGCGCCGTCATCGCAGTCCCTGTTGCCGTCGCACAGCAGAGTACGGTCTATACACTTGCGTGCCCCGGCTTCGCCGCGCGGGCACAGGTACTTGTTGTCGGGGCAGGCGATGGCGGTGCAGTTGGCCTCGTCACTGCCGTCGGCGCAGTCGCGGTAGCCGTCGCAGTGGTAGCTGGCCGGGATGCACAGCGCGTTGTTGCAGCGGAACTGACCGATGTGACACGCGGGGAAGTCTGGAATACGAAAGCACTGAGTTTGGATATGACACTAGGTGGTAAGTGTGCTTAGTGTTAGAATTAGCGGCGTTTCTTACTGGAAATGACACAAATTCTGTTCTCCCGTTTCTTTTAAGGCTTGATAAGGGTGTTATTGGTACAGCATACACAAACAACATATTTTTACGACATACTATTCAATATAATCGACTAACTGCCAGTTGGACTCGCGAAGGGCTCCTTAGTTTAGTACCAACAAAACATTGTAAAAGACGATTTTTGAAAGTTTACCAGCGTTATATATAACTAGCTGACCCCGCAGACGTTGTCCTGCCGAGCTATTTTGTGAATCTAAACCATTCTCAGATCCCCTTGAATACACACAAAAATTCCCATCAGAATCAGTCCAGTCGTTTAAGAGAAGTTCAGTGACATATACACTCACAAAAGAATTATATATAACAAGATATGAAATGTAAGCAATAGCGGAATGTAGACGTACGAAAGTACGAAACGAAGTATATTTTGTTGTTATAGCATCAATAGAAATATTATAATATATAATGTCAACTCTAGCTTTTAACGCCCTTGAGATCGATGTACGGACAGACATCGATGTCTTAGTAATATGGTACCGTTTTTACCCTTTGGATACGAAACCCTCAATACGAGGCATTATAGTTATACGTACTGCAGTTAGCCTCATCGGAGTTGTCGCCGCAGTTGTCGGCGTGGTCGCACTTGAGCGCGGCGTCGATACAGCGGTCGCCGGCCGCGCACCGGAACTGGTCGAGGCGGCAGGCGAGAGCCTGGCCCGGGCAGTCGGCCTCGTCGCGACCCGTCCGGCAGTCCAGGTAGCTGGGGAGATGGAATTGCATTCAGTGTCGTCCCTAACTAAACCGCTCGAGTTGAAAATTGGCGGTTTTTACATTGCAATACGTAGCTCTATCCAAATGTCTTTGGAGCTGCGCATTGCGCGTCAAACTATTGGTCACATGACTATATCAAGTTATCAAGTGACCAATGGTTTTCAATTTTAGCCAATATAAAGGCGTTATTCAAAGAATAGCTCCATTCGGTTGGCCTCACACACAGTTTTTTTCGTGTTTTAATTTGGTAAAAATGACTCAAACGGTGTTGTAAGGTAAGGGACAGTATATAAAATGTGATGGTTAACTAATGGACATATTGAAGACTCGACGTTTAAAAGTATTTTGGAGCAAAAATCAAAATCAGTGCTTTAAGCACTTTCTGAACGTCGTGACTACGGTGCCTACCACCGGTTCGGGAACTAACCCGGCGAGAAAAACCGGCGTAAGAAACTCGCACGGGTCCACCTTTTACCAAAAAGATGGAAAATAACTTTAACAATTCTGCCTTGTGCTTAACCATTAAACTGCTCACTGTTGATATCTTCGCTGTTAACTTTTTCAGGGTTTCTATTATAGCCAGTATAGACGAATATCGCCGATCAGAGGCGAGCATGTCCTCTACACAATCGTGTACACCTGTCATCGTCTGTGTTCGCCGATTATAAAGACAAGCCATTACATGTTCTAGCTTATGAGATTACATTTTATGCGTCCACAACTTAACTTTAATTTAATTAGAATAACGAAACACATTTCTATTCAAACTGGTAATTAATTTAAAGGCATGCAATAACTAAATATCTCCGAGTGCTTAAGCATTAACTTGACCGATTCGTCTCATACTCCCGAAATGCCACCTGTTTTTACTTTTAAATATATCAAAAAATTTGTATAAATTGTCTTACCCGTCACATCTTTTCTCTTTGGGTATGCAGGGTCCCTGCGAAGCGGCCTTCCCCGCCGAGGCGCCCTCTATCCCGCACTGGAAATCGTCTGCCTGGCATTTGCGGTATGCTGGAAGGTAGTACAAATTTATTAAACAGGTACTCTAGTAATATTAGGGTGAAGTCAAACGAGCATAATTTTGTGAGTCTTGAGTCGCAGAATTTCGGGCGCGTAAATTATTCCTAAATTAATACTAAACATAACCAAAAAAAACACGCTCGTGCGAGTAAAGTTACAATTTTCTATGAAATCGTACACAGCAGAATTTCCGTTAGACGAAATCCTGTTAGTATGCGTAGCTACTTAGAGTGACTTCCGGAGCGAACCGCCCCGCCGCCCCCTTGGCTACGCTGTAGTTAGCATTGGTATGTAAAACGACCCGCAAACCTTCTAAGAAAAGAGCGTATTCCCTCTTAAAAGGCCAACAACGCACATGCAAATTTTCTGATGTCGCGAATGTCTAAAAGCGACGGTAGTGGCTTTCCATCAGTTAACTGAATACACGTTTGCCGCCCTATTAAAAATGACAGTTCTTGATAAATGCTATTTTAAAAGTCTCAAAGAACCTGTTTTTAAAATAGCTTAAGATTTTACCACATAGCTGTTGTCTTAAATCATAACATTTTATATTATGATACCATAGATTTATATACTCGCTGCCAGCGGTCGCGACACATGAGAAATCAAATAAAATGCCACATTATGGCATAAGCAATAGGTTTCATTTCATGATGACATTAGTCTAACTGCCCGTGATGCCGCTGCTTTGTTGTGGCGTAGAGCAAAATGAAACTAGAGCTTATACCATAAAGTGACGTTTTATTTGAGTTATTGTCAATCGCGGCCGCTGGCAGCAAGGTTCGGAATGTTACTTTGACATAACGCTTTACGAATCCAACCTATTGATCGTTACACAAAGTCTTCAGCCAAATTCAGTATTCGTGCTTCACCTAATCTAATATAATACGAACGCTCAACACTGCGAACACATTAGTCTCGTACGAAGTTCTAAGTGGAGCTATTAGCATAAATAGCAACGCGCGACGCTCACAGCTAACTTGTTATTGAATACCCAATGTTATTGAATACCCAATGTTAGTCTCGACCTTACTGATAATAATATAACATAATAACTCCCACATCGGTTTCGGTGATGGTGGCCGGTTTTATTGTAACCAGGCCTGTTATTTAGGAGTAATTTTATAGTGCCTAAGTGTGTGCGCAGTACGCAGGAGCGCTCTCTCTTCATTTACTCTCATAACCCTGTGGGACGGATGACCGACACGACTGGCGACAGAGATCAGGCGGCGACTTTTATGGCGTTATGAACATAAACAAAACTGAAATAAGATGCCATCATAATATAATATTAGCATTCAGTTACGTAACTACAAGGTGGCAAGCCGGCAAAATACCACGGGCCCCCAACCGGAAGGTGGGGATCAACCCCCTTAGACAAGTGGCAAGCGATTATTTTTTACAATAATCGCTTGACGTGTTTTTACATTGGATTGACATAGTGGAACGAAAATAAAATAGTGCAAAACAAACTAAAAAGTATTAAATAAAATTTATTCTTTAATAGTGCCTGTTTCAGAATTCGGTGAGGCATCAGCCT
>JAOTAV010000004.1:1956144-1973766 GCA_026546445.1 Cyclargus thomasi | reverse complement strand
GGCGGCGGCGGCGGAGGAGCGGGCGCGGGCGGACGCGGCGCGCGCCAGGGACATGGCCGAGCGGGCGGCAGACGCAGAGATTAGATTACAGGCGGCGTTCGATAGGTGAGGATTGAGTTCCTTCGCTACCACCGTCTAATACTTGCTTTTCTACCAATAAACAAACGAAGACATGATACAGAGCACGTTGACGGATCTACATCGCATAGTCGAAATATATCAGTTCCATGTAAGTCTTCATCTGTCGACTGGGCTTGGTATAAGGCGACCAAATTACTTAGGTCCGCAATCTGAAAATTTTTAAACTCTACTAAATATATCTGAAGCTGTAAGTTTTCCATGTATCATAGAATTAAATATTTTATTAACACGTGCAGTCAAATTAATACAGTCTCCATATTTGAAGTCATTTAATTAGATAAAATATTTAACAGCAAAAACAAGGAAATAGAGTCGCTGCGTTTAGAGCTACAAGCAGCTCTGAGCTCTGAGCGCGCCCGTGTCGAGCAGCTCAGCGCGCAGTTAGAGGCGGAGCGTGCTGAGCGGGCAGCGGACGACGAGCGGCGACGACTGGCGGCGCTGCAGGCTGACCTGCAGGTGAGAGAGAGAGAGGAAGGGTGAATGTATATGTTTCCAGCATAATATTATGTAGGCTTGGATGGATGTTTGCTAATGATTTACGTGTATTTTCTAAGCGGATTTGGTCAATTCTTAAAATATAGAATCATTCTGTTTGGGAAAAGCGCTTTTATTGGCAAAAGTTTCCAAACAGGATGTAAAAAAGCTAATATATATTCAGTTCATTTTGTATTATTTTGAAAGCTGCAGCAATGAAAAGTTATATTTTAATCATGTTTTTTTAGAAATTCAGAATGCAGTAAAAAATAATTTAAAACTATCCTTTTTGTTTTAGCCTTGCTACTTTCACAGCGAACTCTGTATAAGAGGCACATACACACCCTAAAATATGACTTTGTACTGTTACACCCTGTACATAAACTCAGAACCCCTTCACATCTATATATCATGATAAATCTGATGTTTACTGTTTACATAAATTCTTTCTGAGATAAAACATATACTTGACAGGAGCCGGCGTCGATCCGTGGCGACGTATCGCCGACGTCGGTGTCGTCGGATTGCGTGTGGGAGGAGCCGCGCGTGTGGGCGGAGGAGGCGCGCGCGGGGGAGGCGAGACGAGCGGGCGAGCGGCGCAGTGTCGCCGCACAGCTGCGTGCACTACAGTCCGAGCGAGCCGCGCTAAGAGACGAGTTGGCAACCGCGCATGCCAAGCTGCAGGACCTACAGGTGCTTACCACCCCCAAAACTTTAGAAGTTAAATTGATTAAATTTTAAATGGGACGTCATAGAACTTCGACACATGCAGTATTAACGTAGTGACCGAGAAAGTGTTTCTATCTATATATTATATTATATTTATATTTTTCGGTCGCCATGGTCAGCCCCTTGGTGTGACAAGGGCTGGAGGTGACAGAGCAATGAGCCCATTTCGTGCGACGTAACATAATAAGTTTTGTATGTCAGGCTGTGTCGGAGCAGCACGAGGCGCTGCTGGTGCTGTACGGCGAGGCGGAGGAGCGCCTGCAGGAGTTGCGGCTCGACCTGCACGACGTCACGCAGCTCTACAAGCAGCAGTTAGACGAGCTGGTCAAGCTGAAGCGCCAGCCGCACTGAGATGGCGCTATCTCCTCGTCTCTGTCAGGCAATCGCGGACAAACTTGTAGTATTCGCTCGGTGCATGATAAAATACGGCGGGCATATCGTGCGGACAATGACATGTCAAATGGATGACTGTCAAGTGTCATTACGAAAAGAAAAAAAAAAGTGATTACTTGACTTGTGATGTCTGCCTTTTGCCCTTGTATTAAAATAATACGTAATTTTTGCTTATAACCATTTCCCACTATTAACTCTGCACCCTGCGAATATTTATACAAAGTCCGCTCGACCTTGTCTGGTGTTTGACACACGATAGACAAAGATGACGGACTTTGAATAGTTCCACGCCACGTAATAAAATATATAGAACCGCACAACTTGAAGTTTGCTAGACGAGGCAGGTGGCGCAGACAAAACTCCCTTGCTCATCTAGCGAATCGTTAAGTTGTTCTCGCATAACATCGATGTCTGTTACGTTAAAAGTCATATCATCATGCAAACACCCAACTTTACATGAGAGACATTTGAAGATATTATTCGATGCAGTTTTATTCTGTTATTTTAATAGCAGCCGTCAATATTTATATATTGTATTATATACTTTCAGTTCAGATGTTTTATGTATAATGGGGGAAATTGAAAGAGAGCCAGTTGATGGACCTACGTCATTTGGTCAATGTCAATTCCATGTTAGACATGATCTGTCGGCTGACTTTGACATAACCCGACCAAATTACTTAGATCCACGATCTGTATCTGTTTCAACTTCTCTGATTGTACTAAGAACGTCACATTTAAAATGAGTTGAATCTAAATACAGTATATAAAATTATTACGAGCAGTATGACTAGTTATTATTTTCCATAAACTGATTAGGCTATGAAAGTCGACAATATCGAGGTTAGGACAATATCGAGGAGGTCGACAAAAAATTACCTTTGAATCTTAATTAAATACCTTCACCGTAGTTGGGTTAAGATTCTACTTCAACACTTCATACTATTTGCTGTTGAACAATTTTGTAGAGATTTCCAAGTTGGCACCATTTTTACCGTTTAGTATTGTGTTGTTATCGAAGTGCGTAATTATGCAACGGGGAGTACATTTATTTAACGATATGTAGTGCCATCATAAATCTAATTATATTATTTTGTAAATATGTAAATTCAAAATTATATTGTTATTTATTTTGAAATTTTTTGGCACTTCAACACTATCTCAAACACTAATTAACATTTACAACTTTCAATAGTCATATGTTTAATTTATATATTTATTAGTGTAGGGTTTTATAATTTAGTGCAATATGTATTTTACTTGCCCAGTGCTATGTATTGTTATAGAATATTAAAGTGTGACAACGATATTATATAGTATTAACTGAAAAAGAAAATTACAGAAGATGTTTTTTTAAGTCAACAGACAAGATCATATTATATTATTTAGTATACTCTGCTAAAAATGTATATTTTTTACTGAGGTGTACTTTAAAGAATGCAGTGAACCAAAGTACTTACTCAAAATATTATGTCACTAATAGAGTATATGTTATAATAAACTTCTGTTCTGTCATTTTATGTATTAAATGGTGTTCTGTAATCCACAGAATTATATTATTATTGACGAGAATAATCAAGGGATATCATAGTTAATGTAAACAATATTAATATATGATTGAAAATAAAATGTAAATAGCTTTAATTGTGATATGCGTCGTGTTCACATGGTAATGCGAAAAGTTTTAGTGCACTGCTTCATATTAGGGAGTTGGTAGTTTAAAAACTTTAATATCTTTAGTTAAATTCTTTATTCTACTAAGTTAGGTAACATTTCTGTTATTAATTCATTTTCTAAATGTTTAGTTTTAATCTATTACAGAATTTTGTTTAATTTTCATGCACATTCAAGTTTACTCATAGATGTCAGTTACTTAACAAATGAAGACATAAGTGGAAGAAGCAGGGTAACTAACTAATAACAATTATAATGTTGATTCGATGTACAGCCACTTGCACACAAGCTTGATGATGAAATCGCAAAATTACAAGATTTATTAAAATTTTATGGGATAAAATGAGTATTTACTCGAAGGTTGTAAAATGTTAGTTATCCGCTTCTTTCACTTATGTCTTCAAATAAATATTAAAAGAAATCAAGAATCAAAACATGAAGAAAATAAATGCATAAGGGTTCAGTAAAATCATTTAAAAAACCTTCCGGGCATAAGATATCTGTCATATGTTAAAAAGACAAAAATTTTAGAAGGCCTATCCTTTCATGGGTTCAGATAAACGAGGTCTTTAAATGATTTCACTTAACCTAATATATAACTACAGTATATTTAGATCATAGACAGTCAAATAGTCGCTCGGATTACAGTATGAGTTACTGTTTTATTACTTATGAGAACATTTGTAGCTGAGTTATTGCTAAATGAAGATAATGAAGAGGACAGTACTGACTATTGGTTGTTGTATAAAACAAAGACAGCCTGGAACGGGTAATCGTGTTGTAATCTGAGTTACTCAATAAGGCAGGAACGGTGAGGTTATGTTGTTGAGTATATATGCGTTGAGGGTGCTGTCTGTATTTACTTATTGTATTTAATTTAATAAATGCCAAAATACAAAATTACTTGTTTTTCTTCTTTTTTCATTTAAGAGAGTTAACTTTTGAGGTTGAGGTATATATATTTTTTGGGCAAAAGATAATGTAGCTACCATATTATCTGATATTATGGTCTCTTGTTTTCCAGCTCATGTTTGTTTTTAATATTTTTTCGTTTCTAAAACTATCGAGAGAGCTATTGAATCTCGCCTCTTTTTCATAAAAACGTGTCTGGATCTGTCAAGAATCAGAAAAGAGTTCATAAATAAAAGAACTGGTTTGACATACACCATTTATTAATAAAATAATGAAGCGATACAGACTATGAAGCGGCGAGAGCGCAGTCGCATTTTCCAAGACTAACAACTATAGTCTATACGTCAAAACTACATAACATAGTTTAGATATCTAGCTTATGATCCAAAAATCAGCGCTCTCACCTCACATACATACCGTGGATGAAGAGTTACTATGAGATATGAACACATACACACACATATACAATGGGAATTTCATATTATAAATATAAGAGCTCCGCTTCTGTATATAATTTGGAATCACATTGAAGACAATAAATTATGTAACTTGTTGATATTACTACATTTCGTTTAATTTTAGATTAATAATAAACCGATGATCTGACACCCATAAACACTATTACAGACATAATCATGAGGTATGACGAAGACAAGTTTCAGAAACTTAATATTTGACGTGTAAAGTAAAAATTGTATCACTATTCTAAAAAGCAGTTAATTTTGTTTTTAAACACAATTTATTACTTATGTAACCTTTTCATTACGTATTATTATTAGTGTAACTTGGTTGTTTCGATGTGTTTCCGTCCAGCACGACGAAACTACAGAACGGATTTTGATATTTTGGATAAATTAGATTATATGATATATTCCGAAATGCCACCGAGGGATAAATAATTTTGACGCAGAGCCGCGACCAAGTTACAGAAAGAAAAATTACTCAAATAATGTTGGTTTTCTGAGAGAATTTTTTCTCACTCTAAATAATTCTGTTGTCCTACTAACATTGTGAAAGTTTGTTTGTTTTTAAATTACCTACTTGATGGATTTTATTGGAAAAGAAATTAGGTGACTTAAAATATAAGACACGTCCTTTGATTTCGATTAAATGCTCCCGCTATGCTCAATGCTAGTACATCATAAAATTCATGGAAATAAATCAGTAGAAAACTATTTCATACCAGTATTTAAGACCGTCTTTTATACATGAGTTTACAAGAGCAATTTGAGATTGTTTACAAAAATAATTTATAAAGAAAAAATTTACCTAATTAGTCAAAATACAAATATAATGAATAGGAGTAGTGAATAGGTATTACTTATTAATCTATGTCGGCGTTAAACGATTAATTTCATCTTCACGAGTTTAAGAAATACTCCAATGTTTTCTCTTGAGTGCCCTAGAGACGATCATACTCAAGTAAATTTTGGTTTTACTCAAACCAATTTGGTCATTTACGAGTTGCAAACCAACTACGTGTTTGAAGCTGTTTTGATGTAAGAACATATCTTTGTTGTGTTTGACGCGCCGTTTGATCGTGTTCCGCCTTTTTTTATCAAACTTGACTGGGTCCTGTGTGTTTATCTAAACCTAATGTAAATCTAGGTATATATGAAACTCTCGTTTGTAAGTCTAAATATGTTCGTGAATCACATATAAAATGGTATCTTAATTTGTACCATTCCTTTAACCACATTCTTTTTCGTATCTGGGTCCTTAACATTATTATCGACTTTTCATGCCAGGACATTAAAGTTAAAAACATGAGGTAAAGTAGAGCTATCCTTGTTCGAGGGCATCTCGTCTGCAGCACAAGACATGTACTCGACAGCGTATATTGAACCTATCTGCAAGTGCCGTTTGACAAACCGTTTAAACCGACATCAAACGGTTGCATCAAACACGTAAAGTTTGAGTCAAACAGTTTGGTCGTCTCCGGGGCGCTTTACATTGAGTCCCGTTCCGCTTAATTGCGTACGTGAGTACATGGCCACCGACACATCAGTTGTAGCCGTCACTCAACTCCTAGATTTGTCTTTGTTAGAGATGACACAAACCGTACTTTTCCGAATAGATTAAAGATGTTAAACTATTCTTCTACCCCTTTCGCCGATAAAGGTTACGAGTAAACATGTAATTCCAGTAGAAATTGAGTAAAATATTTTTGCAAGGATTCCATTAAAAATGGAATTTGGCATTGTAGTATTATTTAAGAGCAAGCGAGTGTTACTCATAAATCCGCGGTAGTGAATCACAAAATCTCAGTTTGTTAAATGTAACGCGACACAGAAGCCGGGCTCGTCTTAAACTATTCTATCGGTTACCGTGCCTAACTATACTTATACGTGAATTACTACCGATGCGATGAATCCTAATCGCGTATTAGTCGATCTTCAGTGGGCGGGGCCGCTGTATTGGGCGGGCCCCTCTCCGTGGCGTCATCGGTCTCGTGCGACGTCACCGGTCACGTGACACGGTCGGTCACGTGACGTGTTGGGGTTCGAGGCTGTCCCCTCGCCATGGGCGCTCGGGCCGGACGGCGCAGGCGCGTGCGGCGCGGGGGTGTCGCCAGGGGGGCGGTGCGGGGGGCGCCGGCGGTGCGGAGGGGGGAGGGAGCTCACACCCACGCCATCCACCCCTCGTACATCATGCACAGATTCTCGACGCTCGTCGCCTCGGATATCAAATGTTCCACCTGTAACACGATTACCGGTAAATGAGAGAGAGAGAGAGCGACAGAGAGGGAGAGAGAAAGTCTTATTACGTAAGCATCATACTGTCAATAATGTTTTTAATTTCTTGACTTAGTACCTGGTCTCTAGGTGCGGGTCGTCTGGCGTGTTCCCGCCCCTCCAGCTTGAGCCGCACGCGCCGCCACACAGACGCGCCTGTCGCGCTGCGCTGTTCGCCGCCGACGCCTGAAACATCATAGTAACTCATTATCAAAAATTGCCAATTCAATATCACCGGTACTTGTTCTTAATCGTATCGTCCAAGCATATATAAGTAAATAGTTTTGATCGACTTGAATTTTTTAAATATTTTACCAAAACAGCTTTGTTTAGGACAATTCCAGTAAAAACAAAGGAATTTTTATTACGACGTGAAATACAAGACAATGTTGTATGGTGTATACAACATCGGACACGACGATTTCGTCATCGTAGAAATTGAGCCACAAGCAGATGACCTGTGTAATGAGGTTCGATATGACACACAACCCGAGCGGACAGATCTAATTTATCATCGACTTGACGTAAACGACAAAGCGACAAAGATTCCCCATTTATTTTTCAGGACTAAGTAGGTAGGTCGCATATGTCAAACTCAGTCGAGAGATCACGACATACATGAAATTGACATATTCCGGCCAAATGACGTAGGCCCGTCAACTGGCTCTGTTTCGATTCCCTCGATGACACACTACACTTTAGTAGTGTTACAAAATGTCGCACTTACCGTGTTTGGCGGCGGGTCGCGGCGTGGTGACTGCCGCTTGTCGGGTCAGCTTCTTGCCGCCAGACTCGGTCAAGTTGTTCGGGAGTCTAAACGTCAAAAGTTAAATAAGTATTTAAAAATTGCAATCGAATGAAATCTTGGCTGCAAGCGACGGCGACCCACACAAATTCAAATAAATAGCCTCATTATGACATAAGCTAAAGGTACATTTTCCACTGACATTAGTCGAGCGATCCATGTAGCCGCCGCAAGGAGCATAATGAAACTTGTAAACTTGGCTGCAATTCGGCTTTTATTAGAATATTTTGGGTTAAGGTCCTTGCGACTTTTCGAATTAATATAAATATGAGAAACGAACTGCATCATCATCTGCAGCAGTTCCGGCAGGTCAGCGACAAGTCTGTCGGCGGCGGCGGCGGCGTGTCGCGCGTCGCCCGCCGACAGTCGCGACAGCTCCTCGCCGGCGCGACGCCAGCGGGTCGAGAACTCCGCCGCTGGGTTGTCGCCCTGTAACAGTTCATTAGTAAAATTAATAGAATAATAATTTACATTAATTTAAATAATTCTTCTATCGACCCTGTAATGACAAAACACTATAACCTGTAAGAGGTAAACTCAACACGAAAAACGACTTTAAGCTTTTAGCTCCAAAGCATCAGTATGGGGATAGCAAAATGTTTTAAGAAATATTTCGTTTCAATATTTGTCCTGAATTTTGTGTATTCAATCAATAGAAAGCGTACGTCAAGTAGATTAATTTGAACTATATAAAAACGTTGTGACCCAGGTAGTATTTTTTTTTCTCATAACAGGTGCGCGTGTGTTGTCCCTGAACTCCTCCCAAAGAGTTGGATGGATTTCAGCAATTTTTTGTGTATGTTCAAGGGGACTAGAGAATGCTTTAGATTCACAAATTAACCCGGTGGGAGGTCTGTGGGGTTAACTATGTTGAATTATAAACGTAGCACGTCATATTAGCTAGTTATGTGAGGGAGATATGCTTTGGCACGAACGGGCCGTTCCAACTGCAAAAAATATCACAACCTCATAAGCCACCTAGCACTAAGTTTACTCAACTCCGTATTCCCATTTCTTGTTCCCGTAGCCTATTAATTTATTAAAAAGCCGGCAAAGCACTTGCAACGCTTCTGAGATTCAAGACAGGTTCCATACGACTGTTGCTTTCCATCAAATGGCCCGTCGACTCTCTAGCCTCCATGTAAAAAACACAGAATTTACCTGTTACTTATATAGATAAAACTAAACATACATCATTAATATGTTGTAGTGCTGCGAGCGGCGCGCGCAGATCCGCCAGCAGCTGCGCACGCGCCGCCAGCGGTGATGACAGCCGCGCGGCCGACGCATCCAGCGCCGTCGCGGCGACTGTCGCGCGACTTGTTGCTGCGGTTGCCGCGGTACTCAGCGACTGCGACATGTCTCCAACTAACGCTGATACTACCTCCACCTACAGTTTAAAATTTCTCACTAAAATTATCAATTTTAATTCTATGAGTATCATTAAAAAAGATACCTATTTAATTGTAATATTTTGTATCATATCAATTTTAATTTATCTTCAAATTCCCTTTTATCAGCAACGTTACTTTCAAATAGAATTAATCTAACTGAATGACGTCAGCGGCACTTACCCAGTGTTTATCGATGCTGCCTTCGGGGTGCAGCATTTCCATTAACGACTCCTCAATAGGGGACACCGCTAGTGCGTACTTCTGTGCCAGTGTGCAAGCCTGCAACGGTTTATCGTAAATGACTAAAAAACGGCACAAAAATCGTTTAATACGTTTAAATAATAGAAAAAAGTTTTTTATATAGTACGTGCCTTCTCCCAACCCCGCTTCTGACTTGAAATATTTGTTTGTTTCTACAAAATATATACAAATAGTTTTTTAGTGCGTAACTTCTACCAATACGCAAGGTCAGTTCTTGCAGTGCGTCCACACCGTCTAATACGTTGTTTTTTAGGCGACTAATTATATAGAAAATAATGATGCTCAATACGTACCTTTTCCCAGTGCGCAAGCGCAGTCCTCGCGGTGCGGTGCGCGCGTTGCGGCGCGGCGGCGCGTGCGGCTGCGGCGCGTGCGTGCGTCACGAGCGACCGCGCAGCCGCACCGAGCGCCGCAGCGCGCCCGCTCGCCTCGCCCCACGCTCCCTCCAGCGCTCCCGCTACGCGGCCCAGTGCCGGATTCGCACCCGCGCCCCAACGCACCCTATTACATACATCTTTATTAGAACACAACTAGAAGAAATGATCCAAATCCCTTCCATAGAAATTAACGATATTAAAAAAATCTCGTATATACATTATACAAATATAGACCGATAAATTATTTAAAAAATCTAGAGCCCAGGTACAGTAATAATGTTGCCTTTAACATTGTTTGTCACTTGTATGAGAAATAGACAAACAGACTATAATTAGCTGCAATTTTTCCATGCATAAATAAATATAAAGTAGTGAACCTGTGTGTAGCGGCGGCGACGAGCGTGTGCGCTCGTGCCGCGGCGGCGGTGAGACGCTCGGCGGCGGCCGCCAACTCGCGCGCGCGACGCCCAAGTGCCGGGCTTGGGTCCTGACCGTTCTTTAGCACCTGAAACCAAAACTTATCATTAAGCGCCTTCAATAGTTGTACATTCTATGAGTAATTTTGTTAGAAATACGTTATATACTATGTGAACGTTATTTTCTTATCGATTATTTTTGTAAGCTAAATTAAAAAGTGAGGTATTTTAACCTTTCTCCCTTGTTTTTTTTAAATTGTGAAATTTGTAAGCTGTTTGTTGATTTACATATTTATTCATGTTTTCCGATATGAATAAATAACATATTTAATTAAATCTGTAGAGAGACAGATGACGGAAAATACTAAATTTCGATCCCAACGCCTTATGTTAAGTTGACATAATCCGACCAAATTACGTAGGTCCCTCAACTACCTATGTACAAATTTCATTGATGGTACAATATCATGTAAATATTTAAAAAATAACTCACTATGTAAGAAAAATAGTGTTACTTCAATGTTGTTGGTACAATACCTCAGCGTGTAACTGCGAGTGTGCGGCCGCACGCAGTCGCGACGCGCGTGCTGCGGCGCGTGCACGCTCGGCATCCGCGGCCACTCGTTGCACGCGCGACAATCGCGCACGCGCCGCTTGCAACCCCCCCGCCAGGGACAACGCGCGTTCCGTCTGACTGGTGGGCGTGCATGCCTTCTCGCATAGAGACTCAAGGGATACGGTCCATGACGCACCTAAATGAAGTATAATTAAGTTAGGTGTGATAAAAAACGTGAAAAAGACAAAAGAGGGTGCAGTAAACTTGACGAAATACAGCACAGCGCTGTTTCAAGTCGGCTCTGTGAGGCCGTGGTATTTCTCCAGCTGATTTGACCACAGGTGTTCTTTAATATCAATTGTAGGATCTACATGTTCACCTAAATCAAAACAATGAATTCACAAAAGCATCGGTTAAGCCGTAACCTTAGTGTTATTTCAATGTGCTCTGTCCCCGGCTGCACATTGTCCGATTTGCTAATCAGAATATTGTGACGCAACTGTCAAATACAAAAACCGTTCTGCCGGGGCGTCAGAATTTTTCTGATCATAAATTTGTACAATGTGCGGCCGGACTAAACTTGCACGATCGACCTATTCTATTATATAGCGTGACGATGACCGAGAAGTACGAAAGAATAGACACGCTGACAGATTGTTGAGATATATCTTCTGTGCATCTGCCAATTTGTCTATCCCGCTGTAGAGAAACACTTTCTCGGTCACCGTGCATAGCCTGCAGGTCATATACGGTAACTCACCGATCTCCTTCTGCTCCACCTCAGCGCGCAGGTCGATGCGCGTGTTCAGCAACAGGCAGACGGTGGACGCAAGCGCGCGCGACGGTACGCCCAGCACGCACCGCGACACGTACTCCGCCGTAAATCTGACACAACAATATGCTTATAAAAAAGAATTTGTTCAGAAACTTAAACAGTTATCGCAGTCTACCACATACGATAGTGCTATGTAGTCCTGCAGTGAAACTGATAAAAAAACAAGTTTGTTGTATTAGACTTTGTATTAAATATTATCAGGCCGCGCGCACAACTGAGCTGCAAACTATAAAAAAATGTATTTGTGGTAACTTTAACGGTTTTTACAGGAATTTTCATCACTGAATAATGAGATTCCAAGATATATTTTTGGATAATGTATTATTTTTTTTTCTTTTTTTTTAGCCCCGTTCTGACCAACCAGTATCTCCGTATTATATGTTACAAGGTTTCAATCAGTACCTGCGGACGGGTTTACAGAGCGCGGCGTCATCGGGCACGGCTGGGGGGGCGGTGTCGGCGGGGGCGGGATCACGCGCGGCGTGCGCTAGCTGCGTGCACGCCGCGAACACCTCGGCCGCCGTCTGCACGCGCCGTACCAGAAACATGTCCTCCAGCACGCCACGCAGTCTGCCGCGCGCCATCGCACCCTGAAGGATAACGACGGAAAATAACAGGGGGATTAGTCATGATCTAAACGTTTTCGAACGCGTATGTCATTTCCATACATTTTGTTTGACGTTTCTACAATGAAGCGTAAACGTTTAGTTTTAGGTAAGGGCCCCATGAAATTCTATTTAAACATAAAGGCGAGAGACAGTTGTGTTTTTACTTCGGATACATGCAACATTTTCTATACAGGGTATCCTATAAATCTTGAGTACTAACCGCCATGTGCGTGGCATCGATGACGTGGTCAATCTTGCGCGCTGCGGGTGGCAGCGGCGGCGACGCGTCGTGCAGCTCGCGCGCTCGCAGCTCCACCGCCGCGAACAGCCCGTTCAACCCCATCAGCAGCATGCCGCCCGCACTGTCGCCGCGCAGTAGGCTTTCGTACCGCGACCGCAGCGATGCCGCGATCGTGACCGCGCCGCACGCCGCCGACTGACAAATCATAGTTAGTTCTATATGTGGGCTTACCTGCTGACAGCGTTAACTAATCTCTAATTTAAGAGATAATAAAACAGCTTACCTCCATATCCATGACCAAATATCTGAAGTGCATCTCTAGTTGAGTGAGCAGCTCGTTGAGCGGCATGGGCGTGCTCATGATGACGTGGTTCAACTCGCTGATCATCAGCAGCACGGACGGGTCCTCCGAATGAACCTTCTTAAGGGCTTCGGGTAGAATAATGGTGCTGAAGTTGTAGTTAAGTTGAACGAGGTCGGCCAGCAGCAGGTTGGCGTTTCTGACGCATTCCACCGCGGCCTGCAGCGGTGCGTCCTCGGGAATCAGCGTCGGCAGCGGCAGCAATGATAGCAGCTCCACAGCTTGAGACGACAACGAGCTCATGTCGTCCAGGAACCACTCCCCCTCCCGCGACGTGAGATCCACGAGACAGTCGCCGGCGCTCTGCGCGCCGTTTTCTAGCATGAGGTACCGCCTATTGATGCTACACAGCATGCCCATGACTGCGCTCTCGACGGCGGCCACTGCGCCCTCTTCGGCTCTCATCCAGTTGTCGATAGTCGTCTTGGCCTCGTCGTGGGCCCGCTGCGCGATCGCGACGGCGTCCGGCCCACCCTCCAGCTGCAGTCTCTCCAGACACCGGGCGAGGTTCGCGTCGGCCTCGGCGTTGATCCGTTGCAGACGGTAGTTGTAGGCGGCGAGACGCTGACCATCGGCGGCGTCTTCCGCGACGAGGGCGGCGACGCGGCCGGCCACCTCGCGGCACACCTCGGGCGAGCGGCTGTCGAGCGCCGCGGCGAGATACTCGCGGAACATCACGACGCGGTGGTGCTCGGTGCGCGTGTGCGGGTAGTACTGCGCCACCGCCACGTACTGCGACAGCAGCTCGAGGCAGGAGCGCACGAGCGCGCCGGTCTGCCGCACGCTCTGCTGTAGCTCGGTCTCGGCCTGTTGGCACTGCGCCACGAGCGAGCTCTGGCCGGCGTTAGTAAGGAACTCCTCGACGTGTTGGAAGATGGGCTGTTCGTCGTCGTAGGGCGCGGCGAACTCCTGCATCCATGCCATCAGCTGCGGCCCGTTCAGCACCTCATTGGTCGTCGCAAAGCTCTCGATCTGCGTGTCGAAGTCGTTGAGGATCTTGACGAGTGCTTTCATGGAGTCCTCCACGGCGTTCTTGGCTTGCTTGTAGGACATGTATTTCTGCGATATGTTGTAGAGCGGGTGGCTGGCGAGGTTGGCGCCGTACGCCTCTATCTCCTTAATGAGCGCCATCTGCTGGTGTGACATTTGCAGCTTCGCCTCTATCGACTTCAGCTCCTCGTCTTCCTGTATCCACTTGTCCGCGTGTTGTTTTATCTCCGGCAGGAGAGCCAAGATCTGATCTCTGGAAGCATGCAAAACTTACATTTAATAGCCATTTCTGGGATTGGACTGGGATTGCAGGAGGAACAAATGTGCAAACTATTTCGCGTCTAGAACGCCGAGGGTAGAGCATAAATTATAAATAACGCAAATAGTTTAGGCAGTTTTTTTAAATCTACATAAAGGTATAAGTTTGGGAATCCTGCGTAATTTATGGCGTTGTTGGGGTCATAAATATTTGTAGAGCCGGGGAGCTTCGAGGCTTACGGGGCGAGTTACGCGGTATGACGTCACGTTTGCATATCGTACACGATATACTCGTATGACGTATATGGGAGTATATTAGATGCGAATGGAAGTTATTAAATCTCGGGCCGAGGCGGGCTTATGAAGAACAATGAACATAAATAAATCTCAAACAACGATAACGACTTGACAAGCGCAATTTATGTGTATAACAACTTTTGTTTCGGTAAATAATGAGATTTCGTCTCCAGTAATATACTTGTCTTAGTTCAGTATTACGTAAGTTTTATTCTTATTGGGTCATGTTAATTTTGGTCAATCCGTTGGTAGCTCAAGCTGGGGTTTGCGCGGGTTCGCAACCTGCCGATGGAACCAGAAGTCTTTTGAATGTTCCTAGGTCTTAAATGTGTCAATTGTATAATAAGCACCTTAAAATATGGACAGTATAAAAAGCATTTAATATAATATTTTTGTTGTTTGGTCCCTGTAATTGGTTGGGACCAGATTGACGTGGTGTGAAGCGTCCATAGATATTATTATTACGAATAATTCAACTCAGTGTAGGTAAACTTTGTTTACTCGGAAGACGCCTACCACATCACTGCCACACCAATGAAAGTTGCGTTCACAAGCGCACGCACACATAGGGCTTCGCGCACAACTGATTTGAACTATTTATAATATATTGTTTCGACTCACGTGATCTCAGCGGCGGTGTGTTTGAGTTCGCGCACCCGCACAGCGAGCATGGCTCGGGCGGCGCGCACGTGTCGCGAGCTGCGCCGGCGCCGCCCCCCGCCCCACTCCACCAACGGGTCGTACACGAAGGCCTCCAGGAGAGTGAGCAGCGTTTCTCGACCCCGCCTCATAGTGCGCACCACGTGCTCGCACCCCAGACGGAATATGCCCTGTAAAGAGATTAATGCGTTTAAATTATGCTCAGCGTAAACAAATTTCTTTAGAAATCCATAGTCACAAACTGTATCAATATATCTATAGTCTATAATCATTATATTCTAAAGATAGAATCTTGAAACAAATTAGAACTGCTAAAGTTTTAATCTTCGAGAATGAGGCGAGTGGCAGCTGACGCGTGAGGTCGCTCCTTGAACTTACACTACATGAGTAATTCCACTGAGCCAAAGGTCGCACGACCAGCGCCCCTGTCATGCGTCTAGGGCTGCCAAATTTTACGCTAGACAATGTAGGCAGCTTAACCAGACATTGTCATAAAAGAGCTAGTTACGAATTCCCAATGTACTACAGCGCCACCTAACGATGCTCACCGGCACGTGTACAAATCCCTAATGAAGTCTTAATGAAGGAGAAATGCGTTCACGTTCGAATGTGAAAAAAAAACTTGTACTTGGCACTCCAGTCGCCGCATAATCGCTGTACCATGTGAAAGCTCTTGTAGTCGTTCATATATTGTATAAACAACTACAGCGACCTTTACGCGGCCCGGCGACCGTATCGTGTGTGTCTTATAGCGTGTGTTAGTGGCAACTTGCCACACACACACGCTAAGCTGGATGGCTCAGCGACCCTGTACGCGCTTAATTATGTATTGCGCACCCCGAACACGTCTGTAATACCGTGCACGTATCGAATACGCGCTGAAACAAAATACATTATAATTTATTAAACAATTACAGATTCATACATCTTGATTGCCAATTGTTTAGTATTTATTTATGTATGCGTGTATTAATTATATTAGTGTGTTGTGTGTGCCGCTGTGGGAGGAGCCACGGAGGACCAGGCACCGCGGCTTGCCGTGCTGGAAGACTGAGTGGTTTTCCTTTTAAACTACGGTGTATTGTGTAGGTATTGCATAGCCATAGGTTATAAAATTAAGTTTTAAGTTTATTTTGTACTTATATATTTTTTTATACTGTTGTCTGTCATATTCATTTTGTCATTATTCTGTCTAGCTGTCTGCTGTATATTTCTGGTTGTGTCTTATTCCGTCCTCGTTTAATAAATATATTGTTATAATATTTTTTTCATACAAAATAACGCTTTTCGCACAAGATCGATTTAGGATCAATCCAAATATTTGTAAGTCTAGAATAACAAGCGACTCTAACTTAATATGTTCTTTAAATGATTTTCAAAGTGTGTCCACAAATGTCGAGAGAGTGTACAAGAATGAATTTTTCGCTAAAGCGAAACTCTAAGAATTGCAGGGTTTACATAAAAAAAGTTTGGCATAATTAATACAATGAAGGCTGTACACTCTCTCCGAGAGCTCTCGGGCGAGTCTCGTGAATCTCGACAATGATGATAATCGACCCGTGTGAACTCCGCATCTTTGGTGAGTTAGAATGTAAAAGTATGATTTAATAAAAATATCGAAGTGTTATATGTTGTATTATTATTTCACATGCATGCATATAATAATTTTCTTTTTCATTATTATAAAAACATTCGCTGAATATTCGCTTAATTTTAAACGAATGCGAATATTAAAAAAACATGCGAATATTCGCAAAAACGAATGTTCGTTACGTTACATTACTAAACGCTACATGCGTAACGGCCGGCACTCGGGGTTGGCATAATCCACGCTCCATTACGGCATACGGCATACGTCATGCATAGGCCTTAATATGCATATTAACATTACTTTGTCACACTTAGCTGAAAAGTACCTCCCGGGGAAGATACTTACGTAACAAAGATTTATTAAGCATGATCAGCAAGATGTTCTTAAGTTTATCTATACTAATAATATTATAAAGAAGAGTTTGTTTGAACGCGCTAATCTCAGAAACAGTAGTTCCTGAGTTACCTAAAGGTAACCAGCACATAAAATAAAGAGACACATTTTGGCTCTAAACCACAGTATCTACAAGGTCCATTGAACACAGCGGCCAAGTGTGCTCTGTCCCTAACAGGGTACATACACAACATATTTTCAGCGTCACCGCTCCGATGTAATTGTGGCTAGACGACAACATTATTTCAGAGCTTGTTGTTAACTTGTATAGATACAATACAAGTGTAAGTGTTACTAATAAAAATATAGTTACCATCTTCTTCCCCCTAACTTTAAGGTCATTCTTTGGCGATATTTTCTACTACCCACCAACTTACCTACTTCATTTTTATAGTAATACTAGCTGACCCGGCAAACGTTGTTTTGCCATATAAAATTTTCCCCTAACACTTAGGGGTATGAAAAATAGATGTTAGCCGATTCTCAGACCTACTGAATATGCATGCAAAATTTGGTTAAAA
>JAOTAV010000004.1:1926809-1956044 GCA_026546445.1 Cyclargus thomasi | reverse complement strand
CTTTTTAGCGGGTGTCTACCCAATAAAAAATCCTACTCACCAAATATCATGGCTGTAGCTTTAACAGTTTTTGCTCGGTAAATATGAATCAGTCAGTCAGTCAGGACTTGTTAAAAAAAATAAGTTTTTCGCGTAAAAATTGCGCAACTCTGTAAAAAGTAAAGTAAAAAATATTCAACCCCGTGACTTATATATCCGCGTAAAATTTAATTAAAAACTAATCTAGCCGTACCGACATGTTTTTTTTTTAACTTTAAGACGTTTAAGGACTTTATGGCCATATGATTTACATTCGATTTCGATCTTTAAATGTTTCGACACGGATATATGATTAAGGGAAATTAGTAATAATATATTTTTAAATATTACAAAGAACTTAAAAATTTCTCGGAAGCCGATAACCCTAATATTATTATGAAGGCGAAAGTTTTGTTGTTTAATTATTAATTTATAAATTTTATACAATTTATATGGAGTCACTTGCTATAATTGATAACCTGTTTTTTTTTTTTTAAAAATAAGGGGGCAAACGAACAAACGGGTTACCTGATGTATTAGCCAATACGCGTTTTATTACAAAATTATTTCTCAATTCAATACTTTGAAAATCGTAAGTCATGTACCTTTCATGGTAGTCGGTGTATAAATTATACATACATACGCAAGCAAAAACAAGCCTCAGAGGTTTCTTTAGGAGCGAAGCGTTTCATCAATTTTTAAGTGGCATTCGACAGATCGCGAAAGGTAACAGATGGACAGACATATTTTCTCGTTTAAATTAGTATGGATGTACAATCAGTGAAGCTGAAACAGAGCCAGATTGTGGATATAAGTAAATTGGTCGCGTTAATTGAACCCAGCCGACGGATCGAGACTTGCATTTAATTGACATATTTCGACCAAATGACGCAGGTCCGTCAACTGGCTCACAATCGATTTCCCCCATTGTACATTTTAAACGCGATATTTAATAAACAGACAACAAAGCCGGAGGAATGTGCCAAGGACGTATTTATTGAGTTCTCATAACGAAATTAATCGTTTCATAAGAATTTTCAATATGTTTTATTAACTAGCTTTTGTCTTTGTCTCCTCCTGAGTGGTTCTGTTTTATGAGAGCTCCTATTGTGATTCAATCCTTTGTACGACTTTTTCAAAAGAGCTTAAAAATTTTTGTCATGATATTAAATTTCTCTGACAAAACATGGCTTATAAATCTTATTTGTTAAATAGTATCTCAGTTCTTAAACATTGATCGTCCTACAAGCATAAATGCCTAAACGAGGCTAGTTTTTCGAGCCAGGATAACAAGCTAATGTCAAAGAGCTGTCAAGCTAACGTTTTTAGGCTTTATATGTAAGTAAATTCGTTGATAAGTCAGTGTCTGCAAGCCGAGCGAATTAAAAGAAAACTGCTGGTCTAGCTTGAAAAACTGGCCTCGTGTATCGTGGGCATAATTTTAAAATGCATCGAAAATTTTATCGTAATTAATCCTTGACATATTCCAAAGCCGTGATTGGTTGGTAAATAGATTACATCGTCTTCCCTTGCCTCTGATTGGCCGTAATTACCCAATTGCCACAGTTTACACAGGCGTTGGGCTCTGCCGACGAAATTGTCCTCGCCTACCGCGTTTCGATCATAGACTTAACACGCCTTCGTGGTTTGATGGTTATTGACTCGGTCGTTATGAGTTCGATTTCTGTATTAATTCGGAACACAATTAAAGACGTTAGTGAAAAAAGCGAATAACTAACATTTTATAACCTTCGAGTAAATACTCATTTTTCCCATAATAAAATATTGTTAAATCTTTTAATTTGGGGATCTGTGTATTTAGCTTGCGTATGTAACTACACATTTTATTTTAATTTTAAATAATTTTTCCGGTTCTAAAACGTACATATCCGCTTCTTCCACTTATGTCTACAATTATAGGGCAAAACTAGTTAGTAACTAGACATTTTTTTTTTATATTTACTAGACATTGACTATCACATATAGTCAATGCATATCACACTAAAACTTATGACAAAATAATGATCAATATTTTTATCATATTCATCATCATTCATTTAATACAACTGGAGGCGCCCTGTGGTCGAAATTCGACCATAAGTATTAAAACCCATCGTGTAATATATAGCTAAAAATTATATTCTCAATTTAATCACAGACTTTACTTTGGCATAAATGTCTCGTTACCAGGCCATTAAATTTTATTTTAAAAATCAGACTTCAACAAAAGAGTATTTTGTGTGTAATTATCGTGTCATGTGAAATCGTAGTAAGCGTTGCGTTTCATTTTATTTATTAAAAATATGCAATATTAAAGCATATTTTTAAATAATATTGATATTCCACACTCCTCTTCCATATCAACTTTAACTGGGACAAAATTTCATAGTTTAACTTTTACGCGTCTTTCGTAAAAAGGGGTACAAACATTTTCGCCCGCGTATTAATATATCTAAGATATTAGTATGGGGTAAAGGTAGTAAGTTTGTAGGCATAATCAATCACACTACAACTTATGATAACATAATGATCAGTATTTTCATCATATTCATCAATTTGATACAATTGTTCAGCGAAAGTAAAAATAAACTGTACCATAAATTTCGGTTCGGTTGGGCTCAGTGAGCTCGTTTAATTTGTATGCCGCCCCGTTGCCGCGGTATGTTTGCTTTTCATTGGCTAAAACGACTGGCGCAACGATGAAAGATAAAGTAATCTTGCTATTAATGAACGGCACTTTGCTTGACGTTTGTATCTCCGTTCGCTATATCTCTTAGCGGTTTCCGGAAATAAAAATTTCTATTTCCATATACAAAAGATTTTCCGTCTGTAAATCTTAATTCTTTTTATCTCATTGAGTTCCGGAATGGACACAGGTTGGTTTTATTGACAGACTTTATAGTAGGGGAGCTGAGTGTGATATTTTTGTACTCGAGCGTTCGTTGTGGAGACCTGAGTTTGAGTGGAGAGTGGGCAGAGACGCTACAGCAATTTGAGAATATAAAAAAATTAATGAAAAAAATACATTGAAGATTTGTTACACGATTTTACGCTGCAAGGCCTAAACAGTTTAGTTTAGTGTGACATAAAATATCTGAGAAGCTTGGTTACGAAAGCATAATTTTTTAGGCTTTGAGTATAATAATTACTGCATCAAAACATTTTTTTCTAACTAATGGATTAAAAAAGAAAGTAATCTGATTTTCATACCATGATCACCGGACACATTCAGAAAGCCTACTCAAATCAGACGCGCTCGAGTAAGTCCCAAATTTCCCTTTTGAGCTCCCCTACTATTAAGCAAGTACGTCAGTTCTCTTTTCTGTGAACTACGATGCCATGTCACGGTAAAAATATCTTCTGTATTACGTTTTCATAGAAATAGATGAAACTTTTACTGTCGTTAAAGAAAATGTTAGCATTAAGAAGCGATAAAAATGTACTATATAATATATTTTTTTTTATCTATGGACGCATCACACCACGCCAGTCTGGTCCCGTGGTAAGTACCCGAGAGATTTGTGTTACAGGTACCAGACAACTGAAATATATTTAATAGTTTTATACTATACACATATTTAAGATTTTTATTATATGATACACATTTTTAATACATATCCAAGACCCAGGAAGATTGAAAAACTTTTTGCTCCGTCGGCGGGAATCGAACACGCGACCCCCGGCTAAATCTACCAGCGTGCTTTGGTAAGCACGTTATCTCAGTTGGTACTGAGCCACAGAGGTCGTCGTAACTACATGTTCTCTGTTGTTTTTTATCCGCTTTTATTAGAAGGTGTCCGACTAGAATAGAATATATCAAGGAGTTTGGGTTGGAATAAATTAATAACAACTTTGGTTATAAGCGGTATATTGTGATTAAACATTCACCAATAAAAGTTGAAAGTTTAACGCAGCTGGGATCGGCGCATTCATTATGGTACACGAGCCTAAATATTTATAGATAAACGTTCTTTCAATATTCCATTCTTTTACCCAGACAAGAAAGCGTTTTGTTACATAAATTTTACGGGCCTGTTTTCTGAGTGTAAAAATAATATCCATACATCCATACTTCCATACTAATATTATAAATGCGAAAGTGTGTCTGTCTGCTACGTCTTCATGCCCAATATACTTAACCGATTTTTTAATTTTTTGAAAATTGGTGTGGTGATACTATAACATCCGAAAAAGTATATGTATGCCATGAGAGAGCTATACTTCGGCACAAATGGGCCGGCTCGACCGCAGTGATACCACGGCCTCACAGAAAACTGGCATGAAACGGCGTTGTGCTGTGGTTCTATTAGTTTGAGTTTACCGGTGGCCCAAATTCCCTAATCCCCTATCCCAATTCCCATTCTCTGTTCCCTCATAAAGGCCGGCAACGCACTTGCGACTCTTGGGTGTCGCGAGAGTCCAATGGCGACGGGAGCTGCTTACCATCAGGTAATCCGCTCGCTTGCCCCTTAAATATCATAAAAAATATGATACTAGTTATCCCCGAAAATTGTACGATTCCCGCGCAATAAGCCAATTTTGGCGCAACAAAGCTACGGGCATTTTCTAGCACATAATAAACCAGTATGCCGAGTTCTTATAAAGATAAAGACCAGAAATAAATATAAAGATATATTTATTGCTTGTTACAACTGTGTTACATAGTGTTCAGGATGTTACAGAATTGTTGGTTTACACAATTCACCCACTAGGGCATGCAATATTTGATATGTAGTATGTAGGATATAATATGATACTATTAATAGAGCTTGCAATTTGGTCTAACAATTCAACAACGTATACAATATTTCTTTGATTCTAGAGGCAGCATTGCATTTTACAATAAATTTACTATTTGACAGTTGAATTAGCTGATTTGGTCTATCAAAAAAATATGCTTCATGCTTCAAATAAACTGACTAACCGACGTAAGTTTGGCTTTAATGAGGATGTAAGCGTAAAATAATGTGTCCACATTTAAATGTGGACAAAGAAATATGCTTAAGCATATTTCTTGTATTTTTAGGGAGTGCAGTTATTTCGGGTTTGTAATCGCTGGAGTGCTAAAAATATCAAAACATCAGGTGTGAGAGTGAAATTTTTCTGTAGTGGCGAAAATTTATATATCTATTTCAATTGCTTGAAACACATAGCTTATTGATTGGAAAACTTTGGGAACACCTAAAATAGTAGTTAACGTAATAATAATACAAAAGATTGTATAAAGAAACTAATAAATTGAGAGTGTTTTAGACTTAAACCGTTTGTCCACCTCACTTCATCACCGTCATCGAGATTATTTTGGACCAATAACAAGCTAAATGTCCAAAAACAGAAAACCCGACTGCAGGAACCATTTAAAATGAAACGTCTAGTTTAAAGCCCTTCATTTTGACTCGATGTAAATGGGCGGAAAAAAAAAACTTTTGTGAACCTCACAATTTTGACTTCAAAATCTAGTCATTTTGATTTTATATTTTTTAATATCCCCATTGTCACTTGCGCTACGAATCTAACGATACCTCATACGTTAAAATCCATGAATCCGTTTATGCTGCAGGGATCGCCTTAAAAATTATACATACACTTTTTTTTTGTTTTTCGAGAGTATGTACTCTTGAAAAACATAAACCTTAAATCGGGTATTAAGCTACTTTATGATCTAGGCCATAGGTTTCATTTTCTACCGATATTGATCTAGCGCCTATATCACTGCTGCTCGGTAATGGCGTAAAGCAAAATAAATCTTAAAGCTTATGCCGTAGAGTGGAATTTTATCGGGCCGAAATAATATAGTTAAGAGACGGCATGCGGCGGACAAACGGCCAGCAAAGAAAATGATATGAATATTTTCAGAAAGTTTTAGATTTTTTTTAAGTACTCTCATTATTTTTGGTATCGTTCAGCGTTCCGTCACGCGTGGAGTCTAGGACCCTGATATGAATTATATTATACATTAAGATTTACTGATAATATTTCAAACCTGTTTTAGATTTAAAGATAAGTAATTTACAACGTTTGTGAATAGCTATTTTAATCATAAAATAATCGTATTATAACATTTTTACATAAAATTTTTAAGTTACCCAAAAAAGAACAATGTTCATCTAGGCCACTAGTGTGTTTTAAAAAATAATACGTTTAATAAACTATAGGGCAACGAACTGTTAGCCCGACTTAATAGTGTTTGCGAAACTGATGGGTTTAACGTAATACCTTATATCGGTCAGCGTTGCATTTTTGCACCTACAAAAGTCTATTAGGCGTTCGCACAATACTGTTGGTAGCGGTCATTAACCCTCAGGCCGTTTGTCCACCAACACTATCGACTGAGAACGAGATTATTTCGGTCCAATAAAATGCTACTCGATGACATAGAGTACAGGTTTCATTTTCCTCTACGCCTTTAATGACGGCGATGACTTTGACGATAGAGTAATGTCGCTAGAAAATCAGACCTTTAGCCTAGATCATAAAGTTGAATTTTATCGGGCCGAAATAATCTCGTTCTCGATTGACGGTGTTAGTGGACAAACGGCGTCAGTAAAAAAAATATATTCATATCTATGCAAAACCCGATTGTCAACAAAGTGTTGTTTTGTCACATTATCAACATATCTATTAAAATATTAATGGCGTTTTCTTTGACAGAGGGTCAATAACCGCTAGCGCCAATATTGGGTGAACATCGTACCAACTAATTCTGATCCATTTCGTGGATTTCATTATTATTTTTAAAATCTATACATTTCAACAGTTTTAATTATAAACCGTAAAAATATTCCCCTAGAAAATATGCAGTGGATTTTAGAATTTCCAATTTGATTCCGACATTGGGTATTAGTGAATCACCAAAGGAAACATGCTGGTTTTCAGCTCATTCACATTTTCATTTCATACAGAAAACTTTTTTAGATCCATTTTCAGCGACTGATAGGATACCGCCAAATTTCTATTTTGGTGTTTCAACGTTTCACTTCCTAGAGTAACTTTTGATCGTTGAAGTAACCAATACCTGAGCGATCAAAAACTTACATCGTGAAAGGTTTCAGTCACTGAGTAAAAGCCACTTTATGATGTAGGCCATAGGTTTCATTTTCTTACGGCTTATTTTTCAACTTATTATCCTATCTGAGCTAAGATGGTTAATTCACACTGCATGCTTGTTGCATTGCTAATTGCTACAAAACTAATATACCAAAATATATTCTGCGGTTTTTTACTTTTCATATCAATAATGACGACTGGTCAGCTCCTAAAATGTTCACAAAGTAGTATGTCTTATTTATACTTGAACAATAATTAATCAATCCAGGGGTCGCATTAACCGATATTTAAATACATTTATTATACCACTAATCAAACTGTTTTTTTTTCGCATTATCATGCAATGGACACCAATTACAACATTAATATTTAGGATGCAACCTCAAATTAATCTTACGCCATGAACTGAGGGTGCAATTTGGAGTGCATCAAGGTCGTGTTTGACATTAAGGTTGCCAAACACGACCATTTACAACATTAATATCTAATATGCACCTTCAGTTCATGGCGTAAGATTGAAAATGCATTGCATCATCACCTTTGCGTGATGTTTGTTCACGCCGTGTAGAACACCCTTTACTGTTAAAGTTTCTGTTTTATAGCCTCCACAACTTTTTTGACAGATTCTGTAAATTTGTCAAAAAAATTTATGGATAGCCTAACAGAAACTTTAGTTGTATCTGTCAAATAAATAGACTAATCTGTAAGCGACATATAGACCCTAAATAAATTAATCCATACAAAATATATATTTTATACATGGTCCACCATGTTAATGACATATTACAATATTTCAAATATTGATAAAGGCAAACAACCATATAAACAATAACCTCCTCGTTTTTGGAAGTCGGTTAAAAAGTAGCATACAACCATATAATGAAATATATTATTGTTTATATGCTCGATCGCATGACGATGGTGAAGTACATGCTGCCTATATTGCACTGGCAATGAACGCAAATATATCGATTTTCACTTGAAAAATTAATGATAGTAAATTGTGTAAAAGAATGGAAATATTAAATTCAACAGAACGCAGTTGCCATTTCGGTTAGAGTACTTTATTTTATATATATCACTTAGTACAACACGGTCACATTAACTAGACAGTTGACCTTGATAAGGAAATTAAAAAAAAAACAACAAAATGTCCAAAAACAGCTATAGAAAACTAGCTAAAATATTGATCACGACCTACAATACAAATTTTGACCAAATGATGTAGGTCCGTCAACTGGCTCTCTTTTATTTTCCCCATTATACGTCATATCTATACATATAATAAAGCAGTAAAATTGGTGTGTCTGTACATTTAATATTTTTACAAAATAATTAATGCGGGGGTGCTAAGGAACAGTAATAGAACACATATCGACAAAACTGTTTGTACGCGCTAATCTCAGGAACTACTGGACGGATTTGAATAAATCTTTTTTTGTTTAATAGCTATTAAGTCTGGGTAACATATAGGATACTTTTTATCTCGGGAAAATGTACGGTTCCCGGGTGATATACGAATTTTGCGCAACGAAGATGCAGGCACCAAATAGTTTAAAAGATTTAGGACCCCTTCTCACCCCTTACTGATAAACATCGATAGTCTATTGAAAACTTTTTTTGACAGATGTTGTATTGAGAATATGTCAAAAGAATTGTGGATAGCCTAACAGAAACTTTATCAGTAAGCGGTGAAACAGGTACTTACAATTTCACTTACCGACTTATTATTTGCATGAATAAGCAAATTTTCATGCGACGTATTAACGTTTTTAAAAATGCTTTTTACCATTAATAATGAGGGGAAATTCCACGTTTGCTTTATTCAAATGTAGAGAAAATGGCCTTTGGGCTTGAACGCTGTTTCGCGAGGGGTTTTTGTGAGGACGTGGTATTTCTCCGGTCGAGCTCAAGCGTGGCTATTTTATAGCTAAGAACAATAGACAAAACTATCCAGTAGTCCGACTTAGGCGTGTTTTCAAAATGAATATAATATTTGATGCGATACCTATCAGGTCACATCTATGCAGCATAGCAACATATTGTTTGATTGATTTTGGCCGTATTTGCGTACTTTTCAGTTTTGAAGTCGAGCAGTAAAAAAAAAAATTATACTTGGACGAATTCGAGGGCAAAAGCTAGTAAAGGATACACATAGCGCACGGGGCGTCGTCGACGCTGGCGGGGCGGATGCTCACGCCGCTAACGAGGGGGGAGTGTACCACAGTGTTGTTGTCCAACCGGCTCTCCTCCAGTATGTCGAACAGCTGAGACGTCTGCGATGACTGGAAATTATTGTGATCGTGAGTCCAATAAAAAATTTAAACCACAGACAAAGAATTAATACTTATATTACACGACTGGCGAGAAATCAGGCGAGAATTAACTTATTAAATGCCCATCGGACGCATAAATAATCTTCAATCGTCAGATAATCATATAATCATTTTCGTTACACATCCTAACCGAAATCTTGTAAACAACATGTTTTTAACGCGGGAATCTAATCTACGAGTCCAGAGCCACGCTCCGTATTACTAGACCACGGAGGCATAAACTGGAAACAGTGATGATGATGAGGACCATAGATAAAATTGGAACCATAGACAAAACAATATTGTTAGAATAATATCATTCTGAAACCGTATAGAATAAGAATAAGAATACATTTATTTTTAACATCACACAATACATAATAATACGGCAAAGATACAGACAGAAAAGAAAAAACAGACACATGGAATTATTATGCTGTATGATGCCAAAAATTGACCCCAGCTCAGCGAACGCAACAGGCATCCCCGTTGCACTGGTATTCTGCAGGGGCCAATGAGTGGCTTCATTATATTATTATCAAAGAAATAAAAATAAAAAAAACTTACATAATTACATAGAACATAAAACAAAAAATATATGGCGCCAAGACTTATTCCAAGGCACATGGGTCAATGACCTAGTGGTAGTTCAGAAAACTGAGGTGGTACAACAGGCCCAAAGATTTCTCGAACATTTAAATAATTAAACAAACCTGATGATGTATGGCTAGCAGGTTATCCAGCACACTAACAGCGAAGCGGCCAGTCAGACCGGTCTTCAGTATGTGCTGTATGCCGTTGGAACCTATCGGCATTAACCACACCTGAAATTATACAATATACATGTGTGGCGGCTGCAAGGAAAGATCTTTCAACCAAGGTAAGTGTTACTTGGTCAGGCAAAACCCACATGATTGATTTTAGCTGTTGTATATATGTATACCAACGGACTTAGAAATGTTCGATTGCGCTTATTGTGGACACCGCCACTCATGCAATATATATTCAGCCACTACTGCCAGATTTTCATTACCCCATATAAATAATATTTTTACCCGAATGCGCTAGAAGGAGGGTTATGTTTTTCGAGAGTATGTATGTATAATTGGTTGGCACACTCTGCAGCCTGAACAGCTTGATGAATTTAGGCTTGAGAGGTGTCGTTAGATTCGTATTGACTGTGAGAGTTACACTATATACATCAAAATAAAAAAAAAATGGCAGATTTTTAGCGTCACTTTAGAATCTTACATTGTTTAAATTGTAATGGTTCCTGCAGTTCCTTCTGTCTTGTAACTGTAAGTAGCGTAACTCATAGAGCAGAATTCACTTTCATCAGGTGTTCCATCTGCTCATTAGTCCATTACAAAATAAGAACCTTACATCAGCAGGTCCATGTGCGTGTCGGAACACGGCGCACCAGCTCGCGTCGCACAAACGCACCACAAATACATCACGCTCCGCTGCAGGTTTGCTCGACTCCACTGTCAAAATACTAGTTATTCATATTAGCTGGGAGCAAGCACACAGCTTGTACTGTGACTAGAAAAAGAACCCTCCGCAGACAATGTATGATGTAATGAAAATATAGGTTACCTGAAGGAAAGTAACTGCCGTTGCCCATGGACACTTGTATTCGAAGAGTCGCAAGTGCAATGCTGGTCTTTATGAGGGAGTAGGGAATGGGAATAGGGATAAGAGAGGGATTAGGGAAGTGGGGCAGCCGGCTCTTCAGTCACTCACTGAACAAAACAGCACAATGTCACACAGTTTCACACCAGTTTTCTGTGACGCTGTGGTATCACTCCAGTCAAGCCGGCCCATTCGCGCCCAAGCATGGCTCTCTCACGGCATATTTAATAATATAGAAATTTTTGAGTCACATAGGTTCTAGGGTTATCAAGGTTCTACTGTACTTTGTAAATGTATTGCTTACATTCTAGTTTCGGTAACTTAGTGATGGTGGAGTTGTTGAGAGAGAATGGTTGCAGCAGAAGACCATTGTTGCCAGCCAACACCACAATGTTGCTCTGAGCACACCAGCTGTACCACGCGCAACTGAAATATACAATGTATTTTATAAGCAACAGCAAATCAAAATGACTATTAAAGAATTATAAAATTATGTCCTAAAATATTATAAAGATTCTTATAATAAAATACATGTGAAAAACGTTTTATTTAACACTTACCTAAATGAAGTACTTTTCAATGTTTTTAGCTGTTTCTTCTCAGAAATAACTTGTAGTAATTCAATGCCATGATCTGTAATAAATGCTATCTCATCCACTTTTGGCCACACAAAGCCCAAAATTCTGGAAGTTTTCCACTTGCAAGTGTGCGTGTACTCAATGTTGGTGGGTGCCAAGTCTTTGAAATTCACAAATTCTACGGTAGCATTTTGGACTTCAATATTTCTCTGAATGGCAAGAATTTTATGGTCCGGTGAGAACTTTATTGAGATTATTGGACCTTTATCCTCCATCCTAAATGATGTGCATTTGGATTCGTCCATTCCATTCACTGTAACACCGGTCACTCCCCCCGACCTAACTGTGAATACCTAAAACAATTTTCGGTTTATTTTCACGTAACAAACGATATTTCTTATCGTTATATAGTATACACTGTTATCCAAATTAATAGGTGCGTTATTATTAATTATTGAACTAATTACTTAATTATTCTTACCTGTCCATTTGTATCATCAAAAAATACATTAGTCACAGGACTGTCTGCGTCAAACCTTTTGGGGTGTTCGGAAAGTGACAAGTAATATTTATCACTGTCTTTTAAGCTAAAAACGGTCATATTTATGTTATTAAAATATCTTTATCATGCAATATCAACAAAAACTGCAATGAAAAATGTAAAATGTTTTCATTCCAATGTTGTTATTTCCTTTTGAAATGACAGTTGAGTATTGTCTTCTTCATCTTCTTTAAAAAAGATGGCTTCGTAGTAAATTGCCATTTGTCAGTGTCAGAGTGCGTTTTTACCTGTAAAATAAACTAGGCACAAACTTAAGGAGCCTTAAGTCAATGTTCAAAACGAACATCGTGTACTTTTTGGACCGTTTTACTTGGTCATTACCATCGTTACCGTCTTCACCATAACGGCACACGGGGCCAGTGCCCCATTCTCGGGGGGCCCCAAAGGATTCACAATTTCTCTCACACATTTATTCTCAAAACATTTTTGTCGGGCACATTACACTTTTTTTACAAATTAGGAATCTAATCAGAAGGTTAGATTTTTCGTTATTTAAATTGAATAAGATAAACAAGATTTCGTTTTTATCGTTGAAATATTACTTCATTATGTCAAAAAGAACATATTGAAGTGGTTCACAAAAAAGAAAAAAGTTATAGCTCAAAAAGAAATAACGGAAAAACTTCCAAAGCTCACTTTGTTTTTTACTGTTGAAGAAACAAAAGTACCTCTGAATATCACCAGGAAAAGGAGGTCTTGAGTGATGAAAAACACACACACACATTAGATCCTGAACCATCGACTTCAAGCTCCTATAAATTTTTCTGTAATTTTTAAGTGGCTATATAAAACAGTGTACGTGCGTGCCATAAGCAGTTATCAACTAGTTTTATTTATGGCGACTTCAGTCGACCAACATTAACGTCGACCGGCCCCAAAGTCTATTTCTGTTGACAGATACAACTTTATTTGACAGATCTTGTATGAAGAATCTGTCAAAGAAGTTGTAGATATCCTAACAGAAACTTTAACATCAAGCGGTGAAACAGGCCCTAAATAATATTTTTTTCCATAGAAAAACTCACGAACTTCAACCCGTCTGCAATCGCATCTTAATATTTTAATCGAACTGCATAATACATTTTTATCGATATATTTTATCTCATTGTCCCATGTCTATTACTAGTTCCATTCTTTTCCTGCTATCAGCGCTAAAATGGCGCTAATCAAATCGCCTCACAATGACTAGGTCAGTCCAGCCGATTTATATAGAGGTCAGTGCCGGCTCCAGAGTACCGTTAATTCACGCCAGGAATTCACGGCACAAGCTGTCCTCGCAAATGAACTTCAACCCCGCGAACAGCGTCCACATCCTCGTTCACGCTTGGTAACTTTCCTTTGCGGCACTAATCTGGAGCAGGCATAAAAAAAGGGTTACCATTACCAATGGTAACCAAGGTTGTAACCAAGGTAATAAGAAACCCATAATAATGATAATCTTGTAAACACGTATAAACAAAGGTATCAACGTATGAGGAAAATAAAAATCACGCTTAAAATATAATGGAGCTCGAATCTTACAGTAAAACTACTGAAAGTGGATCCGAAGAGTATCAAGAAGAAAACGTGGAAACGACTTTTTCCACATCTGCATCAGTTTCAAAGCAAAAGAATTCGCAAATATACGAAAACGATTTTTTTTTTAAAGTTTATAATACTAAACACAGAAAAACAGGTTCCAAAAAGAGAAAAACTAAAAAGAAATCCAAACCGAAAAGTTTATTTACGTCTGTTACATCTGAACTGCTAACGAAGCCACTTCTAAAGGAAAACGTTATCACAGTTATCGATTACAAAACTAATAAACTCAGTTATTTACAGAAATCGTTAGACAAGGGGACTAGAAATATAAAAAAATCTACAGACATAGAAGAGGGGTAAGAAGCAATTTAAAGTTTTTTTAAAACACAGGAGACACGTAAAATAAAAGTATTCAATTAATAAAATTCGTGCTTTGATTTTCAGGAGAGCCGAAGCGAATTTTATACATTTAGACGTAACATTTCCAAATATTCTTGAGAATGTTTCTAGGAGAAACAAAAGTTTAGCGTCACAATACACAGAGCCTGTCCTATTTGAAGAGCTTACTATAGCTAACAAAGACAACGGAATAGCGCGAAGACCAAAATTCTTGGACATTTATATACAAGACTTACGTTTCCTTCACCACCACGAGTTTTCTCTTGAATTCTTTTTGGGTATAAAACTAGAAACTATGTATGAACACTACAATATAAATAAGAAAATATTAAATGACATGCAGCGTGAAATAGATGTAAATCGTAAAACAAGGAACAATTTACTAAAGCAGTTCTTACAAATCTCTCCCGATAAAAAAGATGAACTAAGATTTGATAAAACCATTTTAAAGTACACGAAAATAATGTTGGAATCAAAAGAAAAATATTTTAGTGCTCTCAAAAATAATAGGAAACTCATTCACTATATCACACTACTGTGGACAGACATAGAGACACTCAGATCGAAGACTGGACATATTAATAGTGCTCCTCAATCTTTAGATATTGTGAAGCAAGACATAAGTGAAGATGAATTTAAGGAACGGTGGATGGAAGTATTCGAACAAGAGTATTCTGATATGCTAATAAAGATTGAATATGAATATGTCCGTGAATATCTACAATACAAAGAACTTAAAAAAAGCGAAGAAGGAAAGGATGCTGTTAAACCCAAATTGCATTTTGAAAGTGATAAAATGAAGAAAGTGGTTCATGATATGGTAGCTGATATAGTAAATAAGCAAAATATTGAAGTGAAATTGACATCAAATAAAAAATGCTGGAAAAAATCATCACAGCACAATAAAAAACGTCAATATTTTATAAAAGTATATGTAGATAATGCTTTTGTATGCGAATCTGAAAAGTATTCAAGTACTAAAAATACTAACGCCATTAATTTAACAGACACTGTTTCAATCGAAATCTTCAATACCAATAAAAATGTGAAAATTGTATTATATGAAAATGAAATAGAAATATCCTATGTTAAAGTGCATTTAAATCAGATTTCGGAAAATATATCACACGCTAAATTTACACCAATACATTTTGTTTACGATAAAATTATAGCTCCAACATCTAAATACGTAGGCAGTGGTTATGACATGAAAACGATTGCGCATGCGAGTAACATTAGATTAACATCAAGTAATTTGTTTAAAGGTAAAATATTTACAACCTTTGAACTTAGCATAAAAGTTGGATGGAATGAAAAAACAACGTCCAACGAAGAACAACTAAAATCTTTTATGGACCTTAGATCGAGTGTTAGAAAACTACTTTTGGGTTCACATAAGCCAACCGTTGAGCTACTTTCTAACCTTGTAATCAAAGTATATGGAAAGAGCGTAGAAAATGATGTCAAAATATTAGATGCTTTAAATACCGTGTGTAAAGGTAAAGAAAAAAGCGATAAAGAGACTGGTGAAAGGGACGAAAAAGAGCTTTCAGCTCGATTAAGATTGCTACATCTGCGAAACACTGGTAAATTAATAGGGCTAGAGAATGAAAGAGTCCCGTTAGTAGACAGTCAAATATCAACAGACCAATTGAGTGCCTTATCACATAGCGATGAAAATAAAAAGAAGAATTATGAAGATAAAAAACTAAATTCCATAGATTTGCAAAGATATTTAAGTGCTAAGTATGTGACGAAGCTAAACAATAATCTGCTGGCAAAAATTTATGAATTTCTGTTACAGAAAACATATAGAGATGTTGTTAGAGATTTCGATTATTCGAATATCAGGTTGAGTAGAATTTAATGTATTTGATAAAGACAATTTGACTATTGAACTGAATTTCTATAAATTATATCATTCTAAATTTTAGGAGTATCTTCAGTATAGGCCTCAACTTGAATTTAAGTCCAACTTCTGCTCTTACTAGGCAAAAGGTGCTTCGAGATTGTCTCAAAGATGAGCAGGAGATTCGAATAACGGTAGTTCGAGCTTACAATCTATTTGACCGCCTGGCCAATGTTGACAATGAAGACAATCAAAGTACTGAAGATATTGCTGGTAGGTCATTATGCTTTTTAATATCGAATCGTTTGTTTCTGCGTAAAAAAAATGCCACACTTTTTACCAAAAGCATGTAAAATACGGAGAAGGAATCGTTAGAATACAATTTTTTTAAAATTTATCAAAACCTTTCAGCAAGATTAGTGACATGAGGACCCCACTGTAATTTACTATCTATAAATTTTTTGAATACAGTGGTATTTACCGAATTAATTTTCTCATAATTTAATAAAATATGGGTTATAACTTGGCTAACATTTACATTTTATTTTTCTAGAATAATTCAAAAATCTTTACTTACTTCTACTTATAGCATTATTCCACTTTCTTTGTAGGTTTTAAAATGCGTTCACTCCGACCATTTCTTCGTGTTTCATATCACAACGAATCTATTCAAACTCCCACCGCTGTTGGATGCCACCCCACTTGGAACCACACCGTTGTCATCAAATCTAAGTGACCACCTTTGATAGCATATAATTTTGATAATTTAATTATGTTTTCACATTTTTCACATGATTAATTGTCTACTTTCAGATTGGAACCATTATCTTGCATCAATATAAACGTATACGATGAATATAGGACTAGCATTGTTGATCCCACTTCCGAACAATCTATTTACCAAAGAAGACACACTTTGTGGTTAGGAACGGTACAAATACCGCTTTGGTCTGTACTAGAAGCTGGAAATGTAAGAATGATCTCTTATGTCTTGTTTACACGTATTAAGTAGACAAGTTGGAAACTAAATTTAAACTACATTTTATATCATTTAACTTGCCACTAAATTTTGTGTTTACATGAAGTTAATAACTTAAAATTATGTTAAAATTTAGTTACCTACTTATCTATTTAATACCTGTAAATAAGACATTACAAAAGTGACACAAACCCACAACAAAGTGGGCACGGGACGACTGGTCTTTATATTAATACTAGTTAACCCCGCAGACGTTGTCCTGCCGAGCTATTTTGTGTATCTAAACCATTCTCAGATCCCCTTGAACACACACAATCATCAAAATCGGTCCAGTCATTTAAGAGAAGTTCAGTGACATACACACTCACAGAAGAATTATATATATAAAGATATATTATGTATTATACAGTGTACTTCAACAGCGTTTGACTTTAACTTTTGTTTTTAGCTGAATGGTGCGTTTCAAATAAACTCACCTCCACTTATGTTTGGATATGAACTATCGAAGGAAAATAAATCATCCATTGACCTTATGCAATTGTTGAGAACGGATACAGCGCTAATTCTTCTGAACATCACTACTAATATTTCTCATTTAGCAGCTCAGTCGTACTGTGAGCCTTTGGCGAATAACGATAAGAACGATTCGATTATAAAACAAATTAACGCGTTTACGTTCGATTATATCAATAATTTCCCGAGTCGAAATATTTCCTTGACTTTCGTCGACAGTTCTGGCTGTAACAGATGTATTACAGAATTTCTCCAACCTCTCGCGGTACCGGACGACACTTTTTTCCCGAAAGATCCAAAGCGCAACGAATCAGGCGTGTCAAAGGGCTCGGCACATTCAAAAAGCTCCTCATCTAAGAGCAGTCGAAAGAAGTCTCTTGACGGGAACGATTTTTCGCCATTCAGCCGCGCAGGTAGTTGGACAAACGTCGAAATACGACCCAGAAATATTATGGACGCAGTAATCAGATATGTGTCCTTGATTCCCACCTACGAAGTTTTGGAAGCGTATGCAGTGACGTTGAGGGGAGTGGTAAGTAATGTTCCATCTATTAAATAGCAAGAATAATAAATTTAAAGTTTACTCACCAGCAAGTTTTGTTTCAGGAGCTCTTGAAGATATTATACGGCTCTCCGTTAGATCACACGCTGCTGCTTGCGAGCTATTTCACTTTTCTGGGCATAAAATGTTACGTGATTATCGGTTGGGGTCTTCCAAGGGGCGTTTCCAGCTATGTTCTCGTACAGTTCTACCAAAACCAAGTTGTTATGGCTAACGGTGAGGTCAAGAAGGGATATTTCTCGAAAACGGAAGGCACTTCGTGGTATGTCTACGATGCGGTATCAGGGCTGAGGTACGATTTAAGAGAAATCGGATGCCCATTGAAGACGGTCAGTCATTTATTTGACTGTGAAAATGTAAGTTTATATGTCGCACGCATAAAACTACTTCATGTCTTGTCAACTTGCTGCTAATGCTTTTCACATTTAAAGTAAATACGCATTTTGTTTTTTTTTTTGTGTATTAATTTATTTTATAATTTTTTTATTACAGATATGGGTGAACGTACAATCGTCACAGGAGTGTGGTAACATTTCGATGGACTTAACGAAGACATCAGATTGGCAGCCAGTGAGTGAAACCATGCAAAAAAGCATTTACAGTTCAATCTGTTATTAATTTATCATAATATAAAATAAACTTAAGCTTAGAAACTAATATCTACACTATCTGCGGCTTTGGCCAGTAACATAAAAAATATAAGAAACTACGTGACACCCGCAACTCCGTTGCGCCAAAATTCGTTTATCGCGCGGGAGCCATACATTTTTCCGGCATAAAAAGTATTCACCAGATCATTCCGGGGTGGGCACGGAATTTGGTTAGGGCAATGCAGGCTGACAAGTAATATTATCCATGCGTCCGATGGGCATTTAAAATCGGTCCTGCGCTTGATCTTTCGCTAGTCGTGTCGGTCGTCGGTCACATAAAAGGAGAGAGGGTGCTCCTGTGTACTGCGCACACACTCGCGCACTGTAAAATTACTCCTGCTTAACAGGCCTGGCATCTATGAAACCGGCCACCGTCACCGAAACCCGTGTGGGAGTTATTATTATTATTATAAGAAAAATTATTAATAATCAGTCATAATGTTCCAGGTATTCAACAAACCTCTGTATGTAATGAGGCCTATAGAACCTCTATACAACCAACCAACCGTAGTGGAGGAGCTACGTTCAGCACTCGAGACCAAAATTAAGAATAAAATACAAAAGTGGAGACCACAAACTAAAACCGTCTGGAACAGGTAAGTGTTTTAGGGCTCCGTATCCAAAGGGTAAAAACCGGACCCTACTATTATTAAGGCCACTTAAAAGCATGATCAAAAATGTTGAGATGCTGTTTTCATTCATAACTTATGCGTCTCAACATTTTTTGATCTTGCGCTGACTATAATCAGGGGCTAAGACTTCGATGTCTTTCCGTCTGTCTGCCTCCAGGCTGTTTCACAATTGAAAGGTAAGGCTAGAGGTGAAATTTTCACAGATAGCGCTATAACAACACAAAAAAAATCAAGTTCAACAACGTGTTTTTTTCTTTTGATAACAGATGTCGCTGCTCAATCTTACTTTGCGCTTTTGATTACACGACGTCTATTATGGCTGTTTAACTTTCATTAAAACGTTTTCTCAAGTTTTTGCTCTCTGCTGGCACGGAACCCTTCTTGTGATAGTCAAAGTCGCATTTGGTCGGTTTTTTCAACATTAAATAAATGATACAAGAAAACTTATTCATGAAGGGGCGCATCAAAACTACAAAGGCATTAATATACCCTCAGCATTCCTAAATGAACATTCTTGAAATTTTAATGTTATTTAAAGATTTTTTAGCTAGAAATGCTACAAAAGTATTTCCTTTAGGTACTGTAGCGGCCTGCTTCGTGAAACTCTACCTCAGTGGGAATATTGGGCATTTAACTCCACAAATCCGAGACAAAACCCTGACCATAGACTAAAACAGCTGATGATCACATACAAGGTAAACATCGTTTCAAATCCATACTAATGTTTTTAAGTAAGTTAAAGTGTGTCTGCTTACTACATTTGGTTTGCACGAACTTGTATTGTGTTTGGAAATACATACCACTTTTGTCTTGCACTAATATATTTTGCTTTTTTGCAGGTTTGGGGGTTTCCACTAAACATGCCGTACGTAAACGCAAAACAGATTACATCAAGAGTAAAGTCTACAGCGATTTATGTTAACGACGACCCTAATGTGGAGTTTGGGCTTGCGGTCGAGGTGTTTCCTTACCCCAACCACGTTCTGAGTGTTTGGGTATACTTAGCTAGTATTGTGAAAATAAATGACTGATAACTGATACAGTTCTTAAATTTCTTGTACTAATGTCTTGTTTACACGTTGTAGTAGATAAGTAGGTAACTAAATTTTAAGTGACTGAATTTCAAACTTGTATGTCCAAACGTATTTATGTAGTTAAGCTCTTTAGTTGACTCAAGATAGACGATCAACAACGTACAGAAGTCGGAAATTTTATAATTAAAATTGTTATTGATGAGGTTTTGGAGGAATAAATTATTTAAATACCTACTAAAAGGAGCACGACGAAAAACTGTACCCGAATACATCACTACAATTGTGAATTTAACTAAATTGTGTTGACATGTACCTGTCCAAATGTGTCAAGTGACAGGCCCCTCTACACAAAAAATAGAAAAATTTCTAATTGTCTGGGTATGTAGTAACTAAATTTTAACTTGCCACAAAATTTTATGTTTACATGCAATTAATAACTTAAAATTAAGTTACCTACTTAATACGTGTAAACAATACATAAGAGAGGCCAAATTGCAATGCGTCACATTGTTGCACTACTTTTAGCGCAGTGTCGATGCTATTATATTTTAAGCATTATTGAAAGCGAGGTGTTGGGGCTTCATATGCTTTTGCGTTGTAAGTGGTGGTGGAAACGCAGACATGAGTATAAGTTATTACGAACAGTCGACGCAACGCATCCAGGAAACGTGGCTACGTTTTCAGGCAAAGTCGGACCAGCCCCTAGACAAGTGATTAACGTTTAATATATAGATAGATAATCGCTTCGCTTGTTAACCGACTTCTTTTGGTATTAGATTGACATATTCAAATTCGACTAGATCACGTGACTTTTCGTTCGTCTATGTCAATCCCATACAAAACACGCCAAGCGATTATCCTAAACGATAATCGCTTGAGACTCGTCTAGGGGGGCTGGATCGACATCTTTCAAGGGCATAAGTAACAAGACTAATTAAAAAAATATCCTCCTCGGAAGAGCAATATAAAATTTATTTTTGAAACTCACCAGGATTTTCATAAAAACCAAATTAGTTAAATAAAAAATATTTGATTGTATGTCTTTTCGTTTTAATGCTAACAAATTAAAATTAACATTTATTCCATTGCTGTATAAAAATATACGTAAAAAATAGAAAATAAGAGATGTTACGTGTCTTAGCATTTTGACGTTCAAGTCGGCCATTTTGAAACCATAAACACGCAGTACCGTCTTATTTTGTTATGCGCAAACACCGCAATGGCGTGATTGCCATAAAACTTTTACATAATACAGCCAATGGGACTTAATTTGCTGTTGTAAATAAAATGTTTACATACATTGTTACCACATTTCATACTAAGCATATACAATCCATTATGTAGGACCTATTTAATCATCTATCTAATAAGTGTCGTTAGTAATTATGTTTCTGTTGTAACATTGAACTGAAGACACAAAACCTGCACATCAGACACTTATGATACTAGATGCAAAACAGTCCTTAAAATTAATTTAAGAAACAGCATTATTACAATAAAACATTAGTTTATTACTATCCCTCTTACCAATAAAAACATTTAAGAAGTGTATAACTATTCAAGGTCTTCTGTTCCTTTCTGGCATATTGAAAACGCCATATGATTGAAAAAGACAGCAAACTTTGATTAGATATATATTGAGTTAATATTTTTATTAGTTAGATGGTAAGAGTTTTACAATGAAATAAGGTTTATTAAGTAAGATTAAAATTTCTATTCTTGATCTAACACAGAATAGTTATAAATGGCAGCTTTTTGCTTAAAATTCCTTTATTTTTAATGATAACATTGACTGAAAAATACATGCAAAACTAAATATTTTGATTATTTACCAAACAGTAATGATAGATGAAAAATGTGATTTGATTTTAAATTAATAATATTACCTGTTACACTATTTATTTTGTTGGAATGGCATACAGTAGCAACTCGAATAACTGTACCAATTTTTGCTGTTAGGCATGCATTCAAATAATCATAATCATATGACAGTTCATATAATTTTATGTAGTCCAGATAATCATGAGGGCTGGATATTGTGTTTCTATTGTATTAAAAAATATAATGTAGCTACACTTTTTTAACAAATGTTCTTGTGATTAGAATAGACAAAAATTATAACTTTACGATCAACTTATGCATAAAAATAGCCCAGCTTGGTATACTACAGGATTGAACTTTTATCATGATTTATTAACAACACAAACTAATGGCATAACACAGAACAGAAAAGTAACTTAGTCTTGACAAAAGCAATTCTTATGATTATGCCAATCCTGTTCAGAGTATTAGATGGTCAAACGAGACAATCTCAACAGTGCCAGATTTCCCAGAGTATTAATTGACAAACTAGTAAGACGGTACTGTGTGATGTATTTAGCTTTCATCTGGCTTTTGTCGGGAGCGCTTTAGCTGCTGCAGGTAGTGGCGCTGGATGGGCTTGTGCAGAGCAAGCTGAGCTAATGCATCATCAATAGAGAACCACTGCCTCTTGCGCCCCATCAGCCTCGAGTCCTCCCACTCTGCAAGCTCCTGGGTCACCATCATCACATACACCTCTGTGCGGTGTTTGTGTTCGCGATTCTGAAATTTACATTACATGACTTTTAGAACTCACAATATTTTTTATCTGTATTGTAATCAAAAAACAATTAAAAAAAAACTCAAAATACAGACTAGATAAAACTTTTTGAGACTTGAGTTAGGTCTCTGGAAAAGTCATTTTAAACCATAGAAGTGATCTATAGCCCAGGACTATCCATAGTGTGTAACACAATTTTTAAATATTTTAAGACTCTTCCTGCCACTTGTCACAGGTGGTCACTCTATTTGAGACCTTGAGTTAATGTGATGTCATAATTTTGCAATTTTACAAATCAAAATTGAAGCTACATAAGCCAAGCCACAGTTTACCGATCACCTCTCTTCCCCTTTTATATGTGTACTTTATAGATGGCCTATGCAGCAATTCAATGTCACAGGAGTGCTGACTCACCAATCCACACAATATATACTTAGAGCTAATAGCTATTTTTGATTCAAATTCATGCTTAATAATGTTTAACAGCCATATGATACTCAAGTTTGTGAACTTTATTATTGTTTATGATAATGTGCAACTTTTTTTGTATTTGTTCAGCTCAAAAAAAAAATTGCTCCACATATACAGGTTAAACTGCAAATCAATGAAATATTTCATTGTGTAAACAAGGTTTTTAGCTAAAGTTAGTCCATAACTTTGTGTTCTTTTATTTTACTTTTACACAGGACAAAATGTAGGGTGAAATCAGAGTGTTTTATTGCTCATTTAAACTATTTCGGTTACAATCGTTTGTTAATATTATGCTTTCTTATTATGATGTTGTGATGAAGTTATTTGAATTTGTTTTGAACAATATTTGTTTATAAACATAGTTTACATCTTTTTAAAGTCTAACAGTTATAGTCAGGGTTTGCTTGCTTTCTGTTTGTCTGGCAATGTGGACTTATAAGGACAAATAAGTAAAACCATCAGGCTATTGTAGACAACATAAATGAAGCTTGGATACAGTCTGCATCTTATTATGTGAAACAAAAATATCAGATTTTTGACTAATTAGTACATGTTTCATATTTATTATATTTAGAGGCAGCATAAAAAATTTACAGAGGCATTAATTTTAGATAAATGACCAGAATCATTGCAGATTGGTGCCAGATTAGTGTCAATTGTTTTGTTAGGTTATCTCACCTCAAACACGCCGAGGCAGCGACCGAGCTTGCCGACGACGCCCGCTTCCTCGAGCACCTCCCGCATGGCCGTCACCGAAGGCTCCTCCTCCGGCTCCACGCCGCCGCCCGGCACGATCCAGTTGTCCGGCCGTCGAGACGACGTCACCAGCAGCACCTGCGACACCCGCCATCGTCAACACTCATCACTCACACACCACCAATAGTGACGTCCACCGACACTCACCTCCGTCTCCGCGTCCGATCTCACGCATATACAAGCCGCGCGCCGCCTGAACCCCTCGTCGTCGTATATCCGTATGGAATTCGGCTTCTCCTTAACCATATTGAGAAAACACGTAAACGCGGAACAAAACAGACGATCACGAACGAAAAGCGGACATCAAATGGAAAGAAAATAATAAACTGAACAAAATTGTTAACGATCAACAAACGCCATATCCGAAGAATCCTAAGATAAACGTATCCATTTTCGACTTATTTACGAGTTACACGATGTACATATAAAATGAAACTAAAATAACATTAACACTACGATAAGAACAATATTTTAGCTATAACTAGCTTTTGATTGCGAATTTCAAGCCCATGTTGAATGGTGCCTGACGTTTTCTTTGGGATAATCGAAAATTTTGGAAAGCAAATTACGATGAGTCGTTTATCAGCTGACAGCCGGAAACTGACATATATATAAAATCGCCATTCGCCATAGAACTTTGACAGATAAAAAATGGCGTTGGTTGTTGAAAAAAAAGAATTAATGATTTCAGATTTGTGGAGAACTTGGTGACTAAAGAATGATTTTTTAGGACAGAAGCCCAAAAAAAAGAAGGATTTCAAAATAATACCAACTATTATTTATTCTTTGATAGGGAGAGCTCAAGCCTTAGCACAGTAATGGCCTATGGTACTCAGGACAGTACACTGATATTTTAAAAATATCAGTGTACTGTCCAGTGTCCTGACGTACGCTGACAACGTAAGTCATGTTCCTAAAAAATATAAATAATTATGAAGTTTCAGATCAGTAGGGACCAATAGCAGCTAATTTCGGATAAGTGGGGAACCAATAGAAAATCTAGAGTTGTCTATCGTCCATCTAGTATAGATTTACAAACTAAAATTTAAAAAATGTCCTATTAATTCTGGTATCAACGATAGTTGTCTACTCTTACGACATCTAGGGGCCACGACGAAAACTGCTTGATAATCAATTTAAAAAAAGGAAGAAAAAAACGTCTCAATAAAATGTCATTACGCACTTGTCAAATGAGTGAAATAGTCAAGGTGACAGTTATTTATCTATGACAGTTGTGTCAGTTATTTTGAAATGTAGAGTTTGCTCACAATTTTATCGTTTACAATTTGTTTTTTTCAGGTCAAAATGGGTAAGATACTATTTATTACTTTTATAAAAGCCAGAAAATAAATGTAGATTGACCCAAATCATGAACCGATTTGTGTTAAATGTAATTCAGAAATAGTTAAAACTAATTTAATATGTTAAACATTAATATTATTTTTGTTTTTAGATAAGAGTTTCGACTTCGGTAAGTTGTTGCAGTTGCACGAGAAAAAACACAAAAGTAAACCTGTCCAGTTCAGCAGCGTAGCAGTTGGGGTATAGATCTATCATAGAAAGTTTTACTATTTCTTAACTAGTATTAAAATAATGAACTCCTATTGTCCTTGTAGGTCAAATTGAGGTTGGATAAACGAAACAACAAGAGAAGAAGCAGCCGTCTTACAATTTTTGATAAGATAAGAAATATTCCAAAATGTGAGAGTCCAATTCCACCTAAACCGGATCAAAAAACTAAACTGGAGCATAGAATGAAACAATTGCAATTATGGAAACAGGAGAAGGAAAAGAAGAAAATGGAAGCTGCCCTTAATAAGAAGAAACCCTTTTTAGCTGGAGTAGCACATAATCCATTGAATTTTGTACCTCCCCCTCCTCCAAAACCCATGCCAAGTACCTCAGGGAGGGTTACGCGGTCACAAACAACAAGGCAAAAAATTGAAAGGACTAAATCATCCCAAAATGCAATATCAAATATGAATTCATTTGCTCCAAAAAATGCCACATTTAATCCAACTCTTAACATTGTTAAACTTCCTTTACAAATACACAGCAATGATACCAAAAAAGTTACATCCAAAGTAACTTTAGGATTAAAAACTGACAATAAAACAAAATCTAAAACTTTTAAACCAGACTTTGGTAAAAACAATACAAATAGGTCCCAAAGTAAAGCACTGACTTCTGAATCATCAAGCAGTATAGACTCATCATTACCGATGGCAATGACCAGAGTTCTGAGAAAACGTGCTGAGACTGTGCAAACAAAAAAGGTACCTTTAACATCCGAATCTTCAGGTAGCCTTGGTTCATCATCATCTCAACAAACAAAAGCTACAAGAAATATTAATAGACATGTTAAAACCATTGCAAAAACTCAAAATTCTACTGAATCCAGTAGTAGTGATGATGCCAAAGTACAAATAAAGACTAATTCTCCTAGAAAATCTTTAACCCACTCTTCTAGTGATGAAACCAATATTAAACAGAAAACTCCTCGAAAATCACTACCAAACTCTTCAAACAAGAACAGAAATTCGAAGGAAAAGACTCATACTCCCAGAAAGTCACTACCGAATATGTGCACACCTATTAAGCCAGTACCAAAAAGTGAGTCAAGTTCTGAGGAGAAGCTACGATCACCGAAGCAAACAGAGGTACAGATGACACCAGAGCAGATTGTAGAGGCTCTCCAAAAGCTGCCAAGTCCCTGTGTCACCATGTCCAGGGGTAAGGACAATGCTAGAAAGGAGATGAAAAAGAAAATTGATGAAGGTAACACATTTAGAGTTTTGATTTCATATAGTAGAGAAGTATTTACATTTATTGTAAACTAGCTTCTGCCCATTGTAAAAAAAAAATCCATTTTCTCATAAAAGATTTTTTTTTTGACGCGATTATGGAAAAACAAAAAGCTTATGTTACTCTCAATCATTTAAAGTAATTCTTTGCCAAAAATTAAGTCTATTGCTGCTTCGTTTGGGCGTAAAGGAAAGACAAACATATAAACATACTTTCCCATTTGTAATATTATATTAAAGATGAAGGTCACTTTATTTCTGCAGCCCCACATACCTACAAAATCTTCTAATTTCCTAGGAGGCTAGGACACTGCTGCCGAAAGGCCATGGCCTATTATGGCTATTTATATGTGAAGGCCTGGTATATTTTCTTATAAAAAAAATTATAAATGTATGGATTTCTAATTCTGTCATAAGGATTATAAGTTTAATTTTCTTCATTTGTGTTTTATATATAACAGAGAGCAATAACTATTTTGATAAATAAATATATTTTTTTGTGTTCTGTAGGATTATTAGATGATGAAGTATGTGAAATGGACAGCCTGGATCACTTTAAACAGCAATTGGACTCAGAGATTAAACGCATGACTGAGATGTGTAACACCTGGGATAAAATATCCGAACAGGTCCCGTTGCCGGAAGCAGTGCAGGTAAATTGGTTTTGAATATCCCTAGATATATTTTTTTTTACCTAATGGAAAGCAATTCTTGTTACCAGCTGAATAAACTATCAGATAATTTTCACTATAAAAATATCTAATAGGTATGCACTTATGGAGAGAGAGTAGAGGTCGCCGTGTGGTTGAAATTCGACCAAAAATATTTAAAACCATCATGTACAGGAGCTATAAAAAAACTATAATCAAATTTCAATTTTTCACACTTCAATGTAGCATAACAGTCTCGTTACCAGGCCATATAATTTTATAAAAAAAAAAGAATATTTCGTATATGATTATCGTGTCATGTCATAATGTAGTCGTTGTGTGCGTAGCGTTTTATTCATGAACTAGTTGATGACCGCAACTTCGTTGCAAAAATTTGTATATCACGTGAACCGTACATTTTCCTGCGATAAAAAGTATCATATGTGTTGCCTAGACTTATTAAAGCTATGAAATAAAAAAAAAAATTATTCGAATCCGTTGAGTACTTCCGGAGATTAGCGCGTACAAACAGATAAACAGGCAAACAGACAACTTTTTTTGTCAATTTGTGTTCTCTTACCTAACCTAAGCCCCCCATTGATTAGTTTTTGAAAATATTAATTGTACAGCCACACCAATGTTAATGTTTTATTATATGTATAGATAATAGAATAGATTATTATATGTAAAGAAATTATGTAAGATAAAACCATAATATTGGTATTCCACGCTCCTCCTCCATATCAACTATAGCTGGGAGATTTTAATAACAAAATTTCATGCTTTTACGTCCACGCGTCTTTCGTAAAAAGGGGTACAAAATATATACATTAGAATTTATTTGATCAGAAATTCTGATTCAAAATTAAAATTCTGACTTGACAACAATGTGCACGTAATTTACAGGAGGCAGTCCTCAGTGCGGTAGGTCAAGCCCGGCTGCTGATGTCGCAGAAGTTGCAGCAGTTCGCGTCCCTGCTCGCCCGCGCAGAGTGCCCCGAGCCAGGGACAGCCCTCGTCACGCCCACAGACCTCCACGGGTTCTGGGACATGGTGTTTATGCAGGTGAAAATAATTAAGTTTTCTGTCCAAACAGGATAGTAATTAGCGCAATAAAGTTTTTTTTATTAATTCATTTTACGTCATTTTGTGGCTTTTGTTATCATTAGAAATTTGTAACAGAGAGTTATGCTTGGTTAACAGCTTATTTTTTACATTTATCTATTTCATTGACATTCAAAATAACCTATCAGCAATGCCGTTTAAAAACTCTCGTCGCGTTTTATTACGCGTTGGTGCGAGGTAACACTTCACGTTAAAAAACGTAAAATAATTTTGGCTCTGACTGCCGCCTAGTGCAGTCTTAATTTTATTATACCATGAGGGAAATTGTGAGAAAGCCAGTTAGGTCGGCATATTTTATTCCACATAAGTCGTGATCTGCCGGGTAGATTTGCGAAAACGCCACTAATTTACTTAGATCCGCGATCTGGCTTTTTTTCAGGTTCCCTGATTGTACCTTTGACTAATTAGAAGGAGTATTTAAAAAATATGTTTGTCGCCCATAGGTCGAAAACATAGACATGCGATTCAAAAAGTTGGAGGAGATGCGTGCGCGCAACTGGGCAGACGAGCCGCCACCGCCCGCGGCCCGTCGCGCCGCGCGCCCCGCTCGCGCCGCC
>JAOTAV010000004.1:1884440-1919590 GCA_026546445.1 Cyclargus thomasi | reverse complement strand
AAGAAATACGTAAGAATAGAATTACCCACAAATTGAGAGACAGAACGATGGATTTACTTTCATCAATGTGACACTTTGTGTGTCCTTCCGTAAATATAAAGGTCGAAACGCACTCTACTAGTCCTACAAATACTACTAATATTAATTTTATTGCCGTAGGAGAGTCACGCTTCGCCACGAATAGGCCGGCTCGACCAGAAATACCACGGCCAATGAGCATCCGTATTATGTACTTGAGATCTAAAAATGTCTCAATGGTAAACGCCTCTGCCCGGGTTCGAACCTGCACCCTCTCGATTGCGAAGCAAAGGTCTTACCCACTAGGCTACGGACGCTTTAAAGTTAGTTACCCGCTTCTTCCACAATAGTTAACGAGTGAGACATGAGCATCCGTTTTTAGAGTTCCGCACCGAAAGGGTATAGACGGATTCCTATTTTTAAGACTTCGTTGTCTGTCCGTCTGCCTGTCTCCAGGCTATATCTCAAGAACGGTAATAGCTAGAGAGCTAAAATTTTCACAGAATATGTATATATGTTGCCGCTATAACAATATGTATTAAGAGCAAAATAAAATGACTGTTTTAGGGGGGATCTCATACAACAAACACATGTTTTTTTCACATTCCCCTTACTAGATGGCGCTGCAGTAGATGTAGAGGACATCGTGATATCGGTTGCTACGTTGTCTGTAATAGCTGGTTAACTCTTAAAGGCGTCTTTTTCAAATTTTTTGCTTTTTACTAGTACGGAACCCTTATTGCGCGAATCCAACTCACACTTGGTCGCTTTTTAACACATACATCTAGTATGTAGAGTCATCTCAATGAGTCAATGTTCCCACAAGTCATAATAGTCGTGTACCTAGTTAGGTTAGAACATGCATTCAAATTCTAGACTTCCGTGAATTTAGAGCTACGGTAAGCGCAGCCATTTTCAGAGATTCATTTTTATTAGCTTCGTTTAGTGTAGGAACACACTGCAGACCGTGCGTGCTTACATTTTTACAATCCAGTGACCGAATTGTGTTGGATTACTGGAATAATGTAAACGGGTACTGGAATTCACCGGAATACAATACTATAGAAAATATTTAGTAGCCAATATTTATTATTTCAATCCAGCGCTGAATAAATTAACTGAGATATTTTAAAAGGGTGCGAAATTTTATTGCAATTTTGGAAAAAAGCCCCAGAATTACTAAATAGGGTATTTACTATATTACCATTTATTATTATTGTTTTAACACTTCTTTCAAAAGTAGCTCAATTTATTTCTAACAAAACCACTTTTTAGTAATTACTTTCTCAAAAAAAACCTTGCTAAACACTCATAAAACAGCTTTAAAATTTACTTAATTCTGAATGCCGTGAAAACGCTGTCCGCCGGGCGCCATGATGGGATGTATGTGACGTCACTAATCGCAGAAGAAACTACTTATATTGTCGCAGCGCTGGATTAGATCACCAGTCGGATTAAGCTAGAGGAAAGTAAGACTAGGCATTAGGCTCACTGGTCACTGTACGTGAACCGTTGCGTTGTTAGTTTGGAGAAAGGGAATATATGCATGATTTTTCGTTCTTTGTTTAAATAAATCTATCGTCAAAAACAATGTAGTCCAATTATTTTTTTGATAAAATTAAAATTAGCAAAGTTACAAGCCTTTAAAGTAGTCAGTTAGAAAGAGAGATCCGATATTGACTTTGACGTCAAAGTCTAGCTGCATACAAAGTTTTGAGACTTTCTCTCAGTGATGATGGATAGATGAGTAGAAAACTTTAATCGCTAATATCTTAATCGAAATCTGAGGTTTTTTGTCATTCTGTATTATATATTTTAGCCTACTATTATAACCTTTTGCATTCAATATTTTTTATTACGCATATTCCCGTATTCTTATAAAACTGTCTCAATTTTTAAGCAAACGTACAAGGTACTCTGTATTGTATACTTACTTGGTTTTGCAAATAAAATCTTGAATCCTGAATTTCATCTGTAGCTGTTTCTAAAATAATGCTTTCCAACGTTTTCTATACATTATTCCCGACGAAATTAGCCGTAGGCAAACCAAATATCAATTTAATTTTCCTGGATTATTCCCCTTTATAATTAAGTATTCTCTTTGAAGTCGATAGTGTGTGTTATCCAGTGTGACGTCACGCGCAGGCATCGCCTACAGCATTCCTGCTTCGACGTGAGCATTGTGTCACAAAAACTAAACCCTATCTCAGAGACCAATGCACAAAGTCCGGTGTAATAGTGCAAGCGATGGTGCTGAAAGTATAGCGAGCGGTTTACTAGAAGAAATGGTAGTGACATCGATTTATCTGCTTCTAAACTCGAAAGGGTTGTTTCACCTCATGATAAGTGTTGGATTTGCTAAACACAACTTATTTGACAAATTAGTATACTTTATCTGTAAATTATATTGTTTTGGATAGCCCATAGGAATGGGAAGTGGTGCAACATGCATTTAATCTTTTTCATAGTCACTTATTTCTAAAAATGATCTATCAATAATAATGATCATTGCCAGTATTGAGCCCGCTAACTTAGAGCTCTATACCACAAAGGCCTAACTGAAATCGAAACTAACCTAACCTAAAAATCAAACATTTCGTTCGCTTTAGAGTGCATTTTGAAAAAAAAAAATTGAAAAAGATCATTGCCAGTATTGTGCCCGCTAACTTAGAGCTCTACCATAAAGGCCTAACTGAAATCGAAACTAACCTAACCTAACAATTTGTTCACTTCAGAGCGCAATTTGAAAAAACAATTGAAAAAAACCACCCCTGTTACGGAAATCACAGTGTATTTATTAGCTATCGTAAACATATGATAATATTTTTTTTTCGGCTAATTGCTCAAATGAGGTAGAACAAGAATTTTCATATTCTTATACCGAGCGGGCATTCATGTGTAACCGTTGAACATGCGAAAAAATACGCCCTCCATTCTAGAAATCGGTCAAAAATTAACATATTACCAGCCGAATATAGCTCCTCGGTTTTTGAAATTGGATAAAAAATTCAAATATATTATAGCTACGTATCGCGTAGCGCCGCCGTGGATGTGCGACGTAACTTTCGCATTTTCTTGACTCGCATGCTCTTGTTTTGTTTTAACTGTAACTTATTCTCTGACTTATTATTCCCAGCACAGACATTGATCATACAGACTTCAATGGCTTTATCAAACTCGAGACTAATAAATTGTATCTTTCAGATCTGATTGCTACGGACAAAAACAATTGAAGACATAATTGGAAGAAGCGGATAACTAACATTTTACAACCTTCGAGTAAATACTATTTTTTTCCATGAAATGGCAACAAATCTTGTAACTTACCTATTTCATTATCTAGCTAGTGTACTCGTATCTGGCTATAACATCAAATCTATGTTTTTTTTTATTTCAAACAATTTTTCTGGTCCTCAACTGTCTGTTTACGCAAAAATCCGGCAGATTTTTAAATGTTAGTTACCCTTCTTCTTCTTCCACTTTTGTCTATAATTATTTACCAGTTAATACAAACTTTTACACATTCATATTTAATTTCTAGGAGAAAGGACCTACGAACGATTGGTCGGGAGCCAATTCCATGAAGGTCTGTCTTGTATATTGGGGGAAATTGAAAGAGAGCCGGTTGATGGACCTAAGTCATTTCGTGTTTGACAAACCCAAACCATTTACAACATTAATATCTAAAATACACCTTCAGTTCATGGACGTAAGATTGAAAATGTATTGCACCTTTGCGTGGTGTTTGTTTATGCCGTGTAGAACGCCTATCTATACGGCATGAACAATCAAAAAAAAAAACAAACGGCCGAATCTAGTGGGTAAGACCTTACTTAAGAAATGACGAATTTGCGTTAAAAATTTTATAGAAAGTTTAACCCCCTTTTCACCCTCTTAGAGAAAAATTTTATAGAAAGTTTCTTTTCACCCACTTAAACGAAAATGCTTAAACACGTATTTATTTTGAATCAGTAGCTCATAATAAAATTTCACGTATTTAACTGAACAAATGACGAACTTTTATACAAACTTTCAACCCCTATTACACCCCCTTAGGGATAGAATCTTCAAAATTCCTTGAGCTTACTTAATTTAGCGGGTGTCTACCCAATAAAACAATCCTGCTCGCCAAATTTAATGGCTGTAGCTTTAACAGTTTTTGCTCGGTGAATATAAATCAGTCGGTCAGTCAGTCAGGACTTGTTATTTTATATATATAGATTAAATGCGCTGACTGTTTATACGGGCCCTAGTGATTTTGAAGTGCTTGTAACGCTTGTATCGGAAGCTCACCAGCTCTGAGTGCGTGACCGCACATTAACTGCGGTTGCGGTGAAACGGCGCCAGTGCTCATCGTGACAACATTACAATGTCAACTATGTAACGAGGGGTAAATACACCTGCGGGCTTAGCATGGCTACCAAAAATGGGTTCCTTTCTAAAGCAAGATAGACAAAGAGGCAGATGCATAAACGAAATCTATCAGTTTATACCAACTATCTATAATTTTATGTATTCTTTGTTCGCCTAAGACCGCAGGTTTTATCAGCGTCCGTGGCCTAATGGGTAAGACCTTTGGTTCGCATTCGAGAGGGTGCAGGTTCGAACCCCGGTGGAGGCCTGTACCAATGAGACATTTCCGATCTCAAGTACATATTACGGATGCTCATTGCCGTGGGAGAACCATGCTTTGGCATGAATGGGCCGGCTCGACCGGAGTGATACCACGGCTTCACAGAAAACCGGCGTGAAACGGCGTTGTCCTGTGTTTCATTTAATGAGTCAGTTTACCGGTGGCCCAACTTCCCTAATCCCTTATCCCTATTCCCATTCCCTATTCCCTCATAGAGACCGGCAACGCACTTGCGATTCTTCGGATGTCGCGAGTTTCCATGGGCGACGCCAGTTGCTTTCTATCAGGTAACTCGTCTGATTGCCCCCTCGCTTGCCCCCTAAATATCAAAAAAAAAAGGTGGAGCTTGGGTAGTGAGAACTATATGACATAGCTGAAAAGGTACAAGGTTTGTCGGGAGACTGACCTGTGGCTTTACCGTGAGTTTGTAGCAATATTATTTGTCGATACTCGATAGAGACTACGTAAATTTTTAGTATGGCAAAATTTTACAGCGCGTCACTTTGCCTGACCTGTTAAGTGCCGTTTCACCACTTCTATCCACAACTTATCTGGCAGATAATGTATGAAATCTGTCAAATAACTTGTATAAAGCCTATCCGACACCTAACAGGAATTGGTGAAACAATCACAAAAAAAAATCAAAATTATTGATTGACGTTTTTTGACTTGGATACGTAACCATGATGGCGACAAATAGTAAATAGATTCAGCAATAAAACAATTACCACTACAAGAGAAACCGAATGAGTTGTTGGCAAAAACGCCGAGAATGGAGCTGTCGGGTGGTGTGGAGGCGTCCAGGTAATTGTGGATTAAACGGGCCTGGTGCCGGACCATACACGGGGACCATCACAGACTAGTTACACACAGAATATTATAATAATTACTGCCACACAGGTTTCCGTGACGGTGGCCAGTTTCATAGAAACCAGGGTTGTGTACACAAGAGCAGTCTCTCATCCTCTACTCTCATAGCCCAGTGGCCGACTCACTGGGTGATGAGAGTTAAGGAAGAGAGTACGAGCTCTTGTGTACTGCTGCAGTGGTAGTATATAGTTTTGACAAAATAAGGGCTGTGACATACGGACAGACAGACAGACAGTCACGCCTTCCGCGTTGGGGTTTCATTTTCTTTATTTAAATATTAAGAACCCTAAAGAATAGTTACTCTTGCAGACAAGCTGATATTATATTTTGCTATCATTGTCTAGAAGGTGCACTTGCAGCTTTTCCTATGTCGAGTGTGCTTTTGTGTACATGGGTGAAGGTAGTTGCTGTTCAGCAAAGCTAGCATAATGTCAGTAACCATACGAAAGTATAGTCAAACTGACAGATGATTGGGATAAACTGACATCTCCTTTGTGCGTCACTTTAACGTCACTTTGTCTATCTTATTTTAGAAAGAAACAATTTTTCGGTCGCTATGCTAGGGCCGCTTGTGCCTAGTTTGATAAAATAACACACCTCGCAGTTAAGCAATGAACGCTTTTTTTATTATATATAATACAATTGAAGTTTTCTATCACGCAAATCGTACATTATGCATATCAAAATCATGCCTGTCATGGCAAAGTGACAGAAGTTTTATAAATTTTGACATCATTTTGACATGCGCAATGAAAGATTTGCGCGAAAGAAAAAGTGAAACGAATCTAATCCATCCAATTCTCTGTACATGAATGCTCTGTCAAGCCGTATAGGATTCGAACCTGTGAGCGAGTTTTTGTGCCCAGTCGCTTTAACCATTACTGATCAATAGACGATCAATAGGTTCCTTATTATGTCCAGTATGCTCAATTGCTCTGTAATTAATTATCTTATTTTAGACAGTGTTTTTTGTTGATAAAAATGCGATGCGAAATGGTACAGATTCTTAAACGCTATCTTATACTATAAATAATATAAAGCTGATGAGTTTATTTGTTTGTTTGAACGCGCTGATCTCAGGAACTACCGGCTGGAAGTGTAAAATTCGTCTAGTAATTCTGACATTGATTAGTCCATTTATCGATGAAACATCGCCCATATAAAAATCACGCTACGACCAATAGGAGCCGGGCAGTAATTAATAAAATGTTGCGAAAACGGGATAATTTGTATAGTTTTAGTGGCTAGGGTACCTACTTAAGCACGAAGAGGCCCGGATTCGATTTCCGCCATCTCATTTTTAATTTACGTTTATCTTTTAATTTTAAACTTTGTCAAAATTTTTTTTTTATTTTTAAGACTAAAAAAATTAAAACTTTCAGAAATGCATTTTTCCAATTTTTTGGTCTGTACTGGTACGGAACCCTTCGTGCGCGAGTTTCACTCGCACTTGACCGGTTTTTTTTGTTTAAACAAACTTTTTAGTTATCTAGCAGATAACTAAATAATTTGTTTCTGGATATTAGCAGTATATTTACTTGTACTTCTCTGTTTTGTTTTTCGGCGTATAAAATGAGCTTTCATAAATAAATAATTTTAATACTTGTATTATAAGGCTAAAATAAAACACATATTACATTTCAGCCTTACATTAACCCAAAAAAATAATAATAGTAATGGTGTTAGTGGCAAACACTAACTTATTCTACATTAAGTCCGGTTTACACGTATTAAGTTGATTAGTAGTTAACTAAATTGTAACTTAATTTTAAGTTACTAACTTCATGTAAACACAAAATTTAATAGCAAGTGGCAAGTTCAATGACTTAAATTAAATTTAAATTTAGTTAACTAATTATCTACTTAATACGTGTAAACCATGCATTTGTATCGTTAGTTCTACAAGTTGTTATTAAAAAAACCTTCAAGGAGAGAGCGTATTCCCTCTCAAAAGGCCGGCAATGCACCTGCAACTCTTCTGATGTTGCTAGTGTCCATAGGCGGTAGTTTCTATCCATCAGGTAACCCGTTTTTTCGTTTGCCGCCTGAATTTATTAAAAAAAAATCTGAGTTCATTTCAAAAGTCACGTTGCCGCGAAAATGGTTAGTAACTCATAATGTTTTTACACGACAGCTCAGTCTGCACACAACTGATGTCAACGAACGGCGGTACACTCAGACACGCAATAATATATTGTTATGTGTTAAAATCAGGGTCGGATTAACCTAGCACACTTGACTAGTAAGTAGTGCTAAACGCACCGGCTACGTACCTGCGCTTCACGCGTAAAGGTCGTAAATGGATTTCGACAGCAATTTTAGCGATTCAGCGATTTGTATGGAAAATATCTTGAATAAAATATTAATGAGATGCACAGATCCTTTCTAAATTGAATAAAATACTGGCACTAAGACCATCTGACACAAAACCACTTAAAAATCAAAATCAAGTGTATTTAAAAAAAGAACTGAATTAGCTTACAATCGTACCAAAGTTAAAAGCGCGGTGTCGGAGCGACTAGGAGCGAAATGGCGCTTAAGCGCGGTTTTGATGTTTTATAATATATGATCGAAAAAAAATATAGTTCCTTCGAAGTTTAGCTATCGCTGTTGTAGATCGCTATTTTTGCATAACATGGCGATTATGCCCTCTAAGCGTTCGCGCTCGCGTGTCATCGTCTGTTATGTAGAGGTATATTTGTAACCGACGTTACACTCGTGTAATGGGAGTCATTAGACAAATGCGCGCTGACAATGAGCAGCCCACAGCCCTACACACTACTCCGCCGTACACAACCTTCAGGAAATTTCATTTGTACTCATTGTATACTGCCAGATACTGGTTGGGGGACAGATATGGTTATTACAAGGTTTTTTTAATGATATTTTGAGGGAAAGTGAGTAGACGGGTTACCTGATATAAAGCAACTGCCGTCGCCTATGGACACTCGCGACATCCGAAGAGTCGCAAGTGTGTTGCCGGTATTTATGAGGGAACGGGAATAGGTAATAGGTATAGGAGATATTGGATGTTGGGATATCTTTAATACTTTTTGGTAAAAAATTATGTAATCGAAAGGTTTCCTTTTCCATGCCATCGAAGCCGCGGGCCAAAACCAGTAACAGCTGACAGCGGATGTAAGGAAAATTATAATTCCTACCAAAAGTATTCTCATGAGGTGGCTTAACTGAAGGGGGTCAAGGGGGGTCAAACGAGGGGTCATTGGGGGTGCAGGGCCGGAACATATCAGAAATGACGGTATGATATAACGGGTATCGTGTATTTATATTACGTGAAAAATAAATTACCTATAGATTTACTTTTAATGTGATTTTTCATAGTTTCACAACTCTTCATTTGATTTAAATAGAGCATTATATTTTTATAATCGTTTTTAAAAATGGCATCGTGAATTTTCTTATATATGTATAATGGGTGAAATTGAAAGAGAGCCAGTTGACGGACCTACGGCATTCGGTCGGAATATGTCAATTCCATGTAAGTCGTGAACTGTCGACTGAGTTTGACATAACCTGACCAAATTACTTAGATCCCTGATCTGTATCTGTTTCAACTTTCCTGATTGTACACTATACATAGTGTAATATTTTAGGGCGTGTATTATGTACCTATAGTGTACAGTCCCTCTACGCTTATAAAGAGATCACTGTAAAGTATGCGAGAGATACGCACCCTAAACAGTAAATTGTTTTCGTTACAAGACTTGTTACATCCTCTATTGTTTAGTAAATTTTGAGAAAACAATGTTGGATTTTGAAACTTTAAAAAACATTTTATCATACAACAATCAACGAAGCGCGCCAAATTTCGATTAAAAGCTTTTCACAGTCGGTTAATTCTGTGAACTAAAGGAACATCAATTTCAGCCACTTATGCTCACAAAGTTTGCATTTATTATTTTAAACGTAACAAAAAATAACATAAAGGCAACAATTGTGTGGGCGAGCGTACGCGCCTCGGGCGAGTGGTACGCTCAGAAATAATAACACAATTTGGTCAAAGCCAACAGGTAAACGCGGAAATCATTGTTCAGTACACGTACAGTCGTGAACAACCGTCTACTTTGTGTATTCAAATTTTCGAAGAATTGTGTACAAACGTAGAGATCGAACTACAAGATTAATTATTTATATGTTAACCCCCTTTTAGCCATAAAAATATTTAAAACAATTTTAAAAAGGATTTTGTAGAGTAAGGAAATATGAACACACATACATATGATACAGATATGAGTAGTTTAATTTTTTTACCACTCAATGACAGTTTCGTAGCGCTAAAGTTGTCACGCGAGAAATTATCCTATGTCCTTCGAAGGACTCAATCCTGCAAAATCTGTTCAGTGATTTGAAGAGGTAACACAGACACTATTTCGTATTTTTATCATAAACTCATTTAAAAGTTTAAAAAGCAGATGTAAAAACACACGGTAAATCACACCGACGACGTATCGATGTCTGATTTTGGACAAAACAATCTTGGGGTCTTTTTATCTTGCGCAGTCGAGCAATCCCCGCATGGGAACACCAGACCCCAACCAACACACAATGCAGGCAAAGACAAATGTCTACCAGATGCTAATTAGGGCTTTATGCCTAGGTATTGTAATCAGACGCAGAGAGTCTGCCGTCGAGGTGGAAATTTTAAACCCCGAAGAAAGTAGAGGGGTGCTTGTTGTAAGGGTCTTATCTATCTTTCTGATTCCCACTGAAAAGTTAGCTTCAGTAGCGATATCTATACAGGGTGTAACAAAAGTAAGCGATAAAACTTTAGGGATCGCATGTGTCCCTGATATAGAGACAATTTTTTTTGCTATTTGTATGGGTAAACTCATGTCGCTGGGGCGAATGGCTATACAAATCAAGAAAAACTTTTTTGCTTTCAGCGTTGCTACTTTCACAGTGAGCTCAGGGACACATACCATCTCTAAAGTTTTATCACTTATTATTGTGACATCCTGTATTTGTCTCGATCAAATATGAATGAACTGAGAGAGAACATAATATATTTTTAACTGAGACAAAAACAAAGCTCATTATGGAAACACGCATTTTTTATGCACCATTTCCACTGTATTTACTTTTGTTTCTGCTTCATACAAACACACAACCGGTTTCGTGTAGGTCTAAGTAGAGTTAATAAATATTTTCAAAACAAATATTAAAAGAGTTTCCAGCATAATAAAATTTTTACCAATTCGGTAGAGTTTTTCTTCCGAAAAAGCAAACCAGTAAAAATTTAAATATGCGTGTCGAATATGATTTTTAGTTGACCGATTTTTCAATACCTATATAGTACATATACTTTTGAAAATCAATGTTCTTACGTTACTACTCTAAGGTTTTGGACAATTTTTGTTATAGAGTTTTCCGGTCGAAGAATTTGTTCTACGTGGTTCTATGTGATAAAGAGATAATAAATAATACTAGATCGTAAACAAAATATTTACGTTCACAAATTAGGTAATTAACACTTTAACTGCCAAATTAATCAAAGTCTGTTAAAATTAATCGTTGATTAAGTCGTGTAATTACTTCGCTCTTGATATGAATGAGCGGGAAAGCGTTATATTTTGACACACAAATAAAACTAAAGGAGTTCGTGAAACTGTGCCTGAAATTACTGAAAGCGAAGTTTATGAGTGTATAGCAGATTCATTTAATAATTTATCTACCTCAGACTAATAAAATCTGAAAATGGAAACAGGTTGAGTGAATAATAAAAGTTTTATCATTTTTATGTCTGCGGTGAAAATAAATAGAATGCGTCAACACATTTGCATTTTCTAGCGTGAAACTAGGTATTCGTAAACGTCATTAAAATAAATAAGCACGGGCCACGCAGCGAGCTTCTAGCGAGATGACTGCTGTGACTTGCAAATGTTTATCAATAGCGCACGCCGAATCACACAATAAGTCATTCATCGCTTTCTCTACCTTCAACGCGGCTCACTAATCACTACCTTCACTATACAGTATTCAGCTACACCGACGACGGCAGAAGATACTCCAATTCGTCGACGCATCGATTCCGGTGCGTCGAAGGATTTTTTATCGCACGCGATAAGCTCTCGAGTCTACTCGTAAAATAAAAACTTTCACTAGCGAAGTCGGCGGAAGCTCGAAAGCTCCGCGGCCCCGCGCCAGTCCGCCGGCGGCTTCCGACCGGTCCGCACGTATCGTTGCCGCCCGAAGTTCGCGCGCTCGCGACACGAGCATGCCCGCCCGAGCGCTGGCCCTGCTCGCCACCGCGGCCCTGGCGCTCGCGGCCGGCCCCCCGGACCCCTGCTACGAGGACGGCCGCCCGCGCCGCTGCATCCCCGACTTCGTCAACGCCGCCTTCGGCGCCCCCGTGGCAGCCTCCTCGGCTTGCGGCCGGCGCGGTCCGGAGCGGCTGTGCGACCCGCCCGGCGACATGCCCGCCGACGCCGCGTGCCGCGTGTGCGACGCCGCGCGCTCCGACCGCCGACACCCGCCCGCGCACCTCACCGACCTCAACAACCCCCCCGACGTCACCTGCTGGCGCTCCGCCGCGCTGCCGCCCGCCACCTCCGACTCACCGCCCGACAACGTCTCGCTCACGCTGTCCCTCGGCAAGAAGTACGAGCTGACGTACGTGAGCCTGCAGTTCTGCCCGAAGGCGGCGCGCCCGGACTCGGTGGCGATCTACAAGAGCGCCGACTACGGGGCGACCTGGCAGCCGTTCCAGTTCTACTCGAGCCAGTGCCGGCGCGTGTACGGGAGGCCGAACCGGGCGACGGTGACGGCGGCGAACGAGCAGGAGGCGCGCTGCTCGGACTCGCACCGGCCGGAGGGAGCGGGCGGAGGCGCGGGGCGGCTGGCGTTCAGCACGCTGGAGGGCCGGCCGAGCGCCGCCAACTTCGACGTGTCTCCGGTGCTGCAGGACTGGGTGACGGCGACGGACGTGCGCGTGGTGTTCAACCGGCTGCACATGGGGGAGGGTGCGGCGGGGTCACAGGCGGCCCCGGGCTCGCAGCACTACGCGGTGTCGGACTTCGCGGTGGGCGGGCGCTGCAAGTGCAACGGGCACGCGTCGCGCTGCGTCGCCGGTGAGGGCGGCCAGCTGGCCTGCGACTGCCGACATAATACCGCCGGCCGAGACTGCGAGCGCTGCAAGCCCTTCCACTTCGACCGACCCTGGGGACGCGCTACGGCCCGGGATGCCAACGAGTGCAAAGGTCAGTCCTAATAGGTAGATGCAATAGACAAGCATTTTGTATGATGCATTGGTAGAATAGATATGGTAGTGTGTAGAGAACGATAGCCGCGGTAGTCCCACTAGCTCCGCTAGCAGAATGTCTAAACTAAGAATGATACCCTTAATAGAGTTTTACTTGATTGAATGGAAGTCGAGAATCATCTCTTTCGATGTTTAATGGTCTCTATCTCTATTCTCACGAGTAGGTAACGTGCTCATCTTAATAATGTAGAGTTAATAATCTATATACGTATATCAGAAACTGAGAACAAGAACATTAAGTACAATTGAAAAATATGAAGATTAATTACAGTCCAGTTCAATAATTATAGAATTAAAAAAAAATAATTGAATAGTTGAACTACGCCGAGAGTTCATTCATAAGGGAGTCGGCTAGTGGTCCCTCATTTATGACTACTCTACATTTTATTTTCTTTTCTTTTCTTTGCCCTAAGTAAAAGAAATTACTCGCTTTAATATTAAAAGCCACTTCATTGTAGTCACAAGCTCATAAAATTATATGGAACAAAGAAAAAAAATAAAAATGTAGCGCGTATAAGTAAATATTATGCGTGTAAAAAATAAAACCTTACGGTTTGATCCAAATTATGATTTGACTTGTTAAGGAAATACAAACTTTATGAAAATAACAATAAACAGTAAAAGCTGTCCCGTGCCTACTTACCGTAGTAATTTGAGTCTTACGCGTCCCACGGGAAAGTTCTAAAAAAGTACTTTATGCCCGTCTCCTAGTTCTAATCTACCTCCCCACCAATTTTCAGCCAAAATGGTAGAGCCATTTGAGTCATAACACGACTTATTTTTGTATGAATTTGTGTACAATGCGTTCAAATATAAAGCTTTCTTACCGAATGATATAAAAATTTAGAGTTATATTTACAAACAATTGCAAGAAAGACCAAATAGAAACCCTATACACTAAATGTTCCATACTAAATTTATTTCAAGACCACAACTATGTATTGTATGGAACACAAGAAAAATGAGATGTTGTGTTTGTTTATAAGTAACTAGAACGCAAGTGTTCAGTAGCCCTCATTTGTTTTGAATGAATAAGTATTTGTAATAATTTCAATGACTAACTTAGTTTTGAACGGTGTAAGTATTTGTATGTATGCATATAAAATTTTTACCGCGCCAGGTTATTCTTTAACTAATCAATAAAAACTATTCGGTGTAACTGAAAATGACTTTAATTAAATAATTAAACTTTAAATATTTATATTGAGAAAATGATAAATGCACTGACACGAAAATTTTACTGTTTAATTATATTAATAGAAGATGTATTGAAGAATAAAGAACAGATGGATATATATTTAAAAATTAAACGAAAAGCCAAATGTGTATATACAGAAAGGTTATTGACATTATAATATTGCATTCAGTACAGACACAATATCACAGTATACATTCCCTCAGGACAGAGAGAACATAGATAAAGAGAAACCCAAGATCTAATACAATTAATAAAACCCAGCTAGTTACTACAAATTATATCTAACGATGCAACTTAACCTAACCAAACATTAGAGTCAAATTATACATTATACCAAACCAAATACTTATTAGACCCAACAAAAAGTTAATGTGAAAAGCAGAGTTAAATACGGCTTTGTGTATTGTAATAGTTGGCTTATGCCGCACGTAACCATATTTTCCTACAAAAGCAGGACATATAAGGAAACAAATACTGAAATAAGCTAAACTCTGCCTACCACCCCGTAAAATTAGGACTCTTCAAACAGTCAATTTTCGCCGATTTCTACTCGATCACCCAAAGAAATTTCTTCAAAATCGGTCTAGATGCTTTGATAGTTTGCCAGCAAACACCTAGCCGAAATTATATACTAGATTTGCGAAAATATTTTTTCGTATAACTCGCGCCTTTTTTTCGGGATAAAAAGTTCGCGAGTTATACGAAAAAAATATAAAAAATCGGCCCAGTGGTTTAAGCGTACAAAGGTCACAGACAGACACACTTTCGCATTTATAATATATTTTATTAAGGATTATAAATATTATGGATATAGATTATGGATTTTGTCACAATCTGGGTTAATTTTTAGTCCTTCGGAGGACTTTGGGGCGTTCAACCTGAAAGTGAGACTGTCCCATCAAAATCATGATGTATGGTCTCTTTATTACACCGAGGCTGTCATTACTACATCCGCTTAACATTTCTAATTCAGTGTTGCTAGCACCAAAACTGTTCTTAATCGTATGCAGTCTGTATTTACTGTGTTTGTACAGTCATGAGCACTGAAATAGAACGTTCCTATTTTACTGTCTATTTTCAAATTATTGTAATATATTGTGCAAATTATTGGGAATACAAAATAAAAAAGTGTTTAAATAATCAAGTTTGTAATGTAGAAGCCACGTTCATTTTGTCGACTCTAATTATTAGTTTCTTTAAATAACATAGTTAAAATACAAAGGACTAGCTTTCGCCAGCGCCTTATATAACGTAGAATTTTAAAATATTTTTCGAGACCAAAAGTAGCATATATTACTGCCAAAAGTAGCCTATATCACTGTCCACCTTTTCAACTAAGTTTACGCCAAAAATCAAGACGATTGGTTGCTATGTTAGGGTATGAAGAAAGGACTAACAAACAAACACTCTATCCCACATACTATACTGGTAAGAACAATGTAATTTAGAGCTGCTAACTCATATAAATGAAAGTGAAAAAAAAAACGTTTAACAAAAACATCGGTTATACAAAAGAAAATAACATTAAACATAATATTATTTCAGATGGGTCTAACCTCGCGATTAATCACAGAAGTTTTAATACGTATAACAATTTCAATTAAAACTCGTGTCTAAAATAACACCAGACAGTCACAAAAACAAAAGAGATATAACAAGACATTAAAATACCTGTAACTTGACTTTATCAGGGACACACATCGTAAAAGTAACGATTTTACGTCGGACGTATGTCGTAGTATGGAATGTAAATAAAGTCATAATCAATATAGTGGCTTTACCATGAGTTTGAAGCAAATAAAAGTCGATAGTCGACAGCGACTACGTAAATTTTTAGTATGGCAAAATTTTACACCGCCCCTAGCGGTCAATTAAGAAACTAAAATTGCCATACCAAAATTTTGCGATGTCAAGTATCGGTATATACTTTTGCTTCAAACTCATGGTAGAGCTACAGGGCGTTACCAAAGTGATAATACCTTCTGGTGTGTATCTTGTATGGATTTTATAGTAATGAAATCCATACAAGATACACACCAGGGTTCCACACGGCGGAAACAAACATCACGCAAAGGTGCACTTTGAAGCAATCCCAATTGCACCCTCAGTTCATGGCGGACGGTTAAAAATAGCTATACTCAATGGACACCATTTACATTAATATCTAAGATGCACCCTCAATTCAATCTTTCGCCATGAATTGAGGATGCAATTTGGAGTGCATCAAGGTCATGTTTGACATTAAGGTTTGCCAAACACGACCATTTACAACATTAATATCTAAAATGCACCGTCAGTACATGGCGTAAGATTGAAAATGCATTGCAACATCACCTTTGCGTGATGTTTGTTCACTCCGTGTAGAACGCCCTTAAAAGTGAAGTGCTGAAAACGAAAAAAGTTGTACGGACAAGCACCCAGCAGACAGTGACCTGCCGCCCTAAAAAGGTCACCTTGCAATAAAGCTAACAGCAATTTATTTTGATATTTTTCTTGTATAAGTAATAATTTTGCAAAACAGTGATTTTACAATCAATCATATACTAGCAATATATTAATAGTTTTTAGAGACATGTGGTAGCTTTATATTCATAACATCAAGTTTACAACTATTTACAGATAACTAAAGAGATCAAAGCAGGTAGGCGAATTTTCTAAATGAGCAAAATATAAGCGAATACAATCTCATAAAAAATATATTTACTATCTAAAATCATCTATAACTATTACATTATTGGTAAACTAAAAAAACTAAAATAGATACTAACAGTATACGAACTTAAAAAAAAGTAAATTTAAATTGATTTTGAAGTTACTATTTTACCAAAACAATTATTTTTTTTAACAAAATATACAAAAACTAATTGTATAGCAATTCCTTTATGTACATAATAGCAAACTATCATAATCTTTTAAGGTTCCCTAAGCTGCCTAATCGCTATACAAATCACAAAAAGTTTTTTCGCGGGCGCTGCGACTTTCACACTGGACTTAAAGCATATTTAAGGGACCCACGCACTTAACTATTATCACTTTTTGCTACATACTACATAACTACATAATCAAGTCGATTAGTAAAGTTACTTGAAGAATGCATGTATGAATAATAATGAAAGAATATAAATCACGATCTCCCGAACACGACATTAAACGGAGCAAAAATTTAAATTTCTAATAAATTTTCTGTTATGATCAAAAAGATTTACAACGCATAAAACAAAATTTAATAGCAATAATAGAAATGTTTATATTATTAAATGTTTATGTCTGTTAATTTACATAATGTTTACATAAACATATAATAAAAGAATTTCGGAATACTCAATGTCGCACCATATTCAAAGTGTTTAAAGTTTTATAGGTTTTGCTTTAAATAATGAGTCGTATGTTTCTATACAAATAAAATAATCGTAAAGATTTTGTCTGTTGAGGTGTTGTTCGGCCTGGTTTAGTACTGAATGCTTTTCAAACCGACTTCCAAAAACGAGGAGGTTATATGTTCGGCCGTGTGATTTATTTATGCTTACTTTGTAATTTAATTATATATGGGAAAGTGTGTTTGTTTGTTCTTCGACTTGATTTTTTGCATTCACATAGTTAAAAGAATGGAGAGTGACATAGGCTACTTTTGCTGTAGAAAGAACATCACATTTTAAAAAAATCGTATTTTTACCAATTTTCGAATTGCACGTGAGCGAAGCCGTCGGCGAAAGCTAGTTGGTTATAAAGTTTACATTAAACTTAGTATGTAGTATTTACGCGGATTAATGGCACATCATAAATTAATGGTACTTATATTATAAAGAGCTTAATTTACCTCGGTGCAGATCATATGGTAAGGAACTTAGCTCTGAACGTTTAACGGCCTATATGAATCAAAAATACAAAGCAGCTTATCGCCAGACTGGACATGATGATCAGCAATTGCAATTTGGCAATGCCATCTTATGTAAACGAATTTATCTATTTGGAAATTTTTAAGAACAAAGCATATCCATACTTCCATACGTAAATTATTGTAAATGCGAACATGTGTTTGTCTGTCTGTTACCTCTTTACGCCTGAACCGATTTCGCTGAGATTTGGATTGCCCATAGGCAATGGGCATACTTTGAGTCCCGGGGAGGGACATAATACGATACTTTTTATCCTGGAAAAATGAACGGTTCCTAGGCGATAAATGAATTTAGGGGACTAATTCATAGGGTAGGAATAGATACTTTTACATGCGATTGGAATCGCAGACATTATCGCATCAATAAAATTGCGCCAAGTTAGGTGGCATCTCACACATCCAAAGTGGCGTTTAAATCAAACCCACATGCTGCAATTATATATCTGCAGCACAGGTTTAAAGTCCGCCATATATGAGTGAGGATAGGACCGTAAAATCCCAAGATGGCGTCTCTTAAATTACCGCCAAAATAAAAACCCACAAACAGTAGCGTATGACATAATGCATGTCACTCGATTTGTGATTCATTTAGATTGAGTATGATCATTTGATTTATGAGTACTTGAGGATAGGGAATATGCGTATAAAACAAAGTTTATTGAATGTAAATTATTATGATAGTGGGCTAAAAGATATACAGAATTACAAAAATCTCTGAATTCTGTTGAGAAATAATTAAGATATTAGCGATTTAAGTTTTCTACCCATCTCTTTTTCTTAAAAGTAATTTATTATGAACTTTGATAAGGTTTGTAGACTTTGACGTCAAAGTCCATATCGGATCTCTCTTTCTAATTGACTACTTTAGAGTTTTGTAACTTTGTTGTTTTCGATTAAAAAGAAACTGCATGCATATATACATATTAGGGAATATCACTGTTTCGAAAAACCTTTAACCTCAGTACTTTTTGATCAATTAAGTAAAGTAAACTTTTTGAAAAGAAAAAGCATATTTTTTAACAGTTTTAATTAGACAAAATGATAACCCCATCTGATAACAGCGAGCCTGAGTTATTAACTTTATAACATCCTCATATCTACTATTAGATTATATTAAAATCTTTTATGTTTCAAGTTATATCATGCAGTAGGATATTATAGAACGATAACCCTTATTTTATCACCTAAACCGCCGCGCTGGGAGCAGGGCCAAACTTCACAGATTCGACTCGGATTCGGAAATTAAACTACACAATATCTAATAAATAATACATGTAATAATCACAACTAACCTACAGCTGTTACTGGGCTATTCATATTATATCCTGGATTTGTAGAAGATTTAAATATAAAAATAAAAATAGTATATATATAATGGCTTACTTTTTTATATTATTAATTTATAAGAGATTTACATGATATTTCCTGGCTTTATAGATATATAAATAGGCTAGACCACCTAGCCTCCTATAAATAAAGCTGTGGCTGACACTATTAAAATTGCAAATTCTCTATTATTGGGCAATAAATGTAGTTTTTACCATAGTGATGTTAACCAAATAATAGTTCATTAGTCTGAATTTCGCGAAACCATTTTTGGGCTCACCTACTCTTCCATAGTCTTGTATTTCTATGGACAAAACTGTCTACATTAACGTAATGCTATTAATTTTAATATTATCTTTATTTCCCCATAAAATGCTTTGCCCAATCTAAGCCCACACCCACTCCCACAAGATACGAGTGATTTATGAGGTTTCGATTAAAAACTTAATCCCCATGTCTTGAAAGTATGACAGTTTCGCATGATAGTTTTTCCAACAATTCCAATACAAACTTTTTTCTACAATTTTTTTTATAGTTTGTATACTTTTCTTTTTTAATTTAAGTCAATAATTTCGTTTAATTGTCATTAAAGTGTAAATAAACTCGAATCATCTTATCGTATCGTACTAGGCATTTTAAATCCACGAAAAACCTGATAATAAAATCATTATAAAATGTCGACTGTTTTGGCGCGTGGACTAAAGCTTAACTAAAGCACAAGGCAGAACAACGTATGCCGGGTCTCCCTCACGTCAATGAGCATCCGTATTATGTACTTGAGATCGGAAAATGCCTCATTGTCACACGCCTCCACCGGGGTTCGAACATGCACCCTCTCGAGTGCGAACCAAAGGTCTTACCCATTAGGCAATGGACGCTCCATAACACATATCTTCCGTTAAATGCTTCCCTGGGATAAATCATTTACACTTCCATAGCATATTTTCAGTCGAATTCACAGTGAACCCACATTTAGAACAATTCTAATTATATTTAACAAACACAAGTACCTATTCACTAGAACAATGAGCAAAGCCCTGTAAATCAATTCTAACTAATACCAGTATAACTTTATACTGGTACTGGCACTTAGACAACTTGCATTCGCTATAATACGGGGTTCCACAAGAATATTTCTACTGTATTCACTTTTTTTAACAAATACACGAGCGGTTTCGACAAAGTTCACCTTATGATGACTTGTCGAAACCGCTCATGTATCTAATACTAATATGATGAAGAGGAAACCGTTGTATTTTCGTATGTTTGTATTGAATAGGCTCAAAAACTACTGGACCGATTTCAAAATTTCTTTTACCATTACTTAGAGCGAAGAAAACCGTACGTTAACGATTCTCGCGAACGCTGCCTAAATGGTTAGAGATGTACGGTTGACCTCTATAGAAAAGTTATAGAACTCAATAATGCCTACAAAACGTCCACGATAGTATAAACCAAACACTTATATTTTAGCCATTATAACCACTTTTTCATTGAATAAAAGTAATTAAAATTATTAGCCTATATTTATTGATCATATAATCCTCAAATACTAATCCTCATCCAAACGAACTCTTTATTGAGCAAAATTGTTTCAATAGCTATAAATAACTTTTTATTTTATTTCAATCGGACAATCCATTCTAAAGACATTACGAATTTAAAATTGTACAAAACAAAGAAATATAACACGAATAAAAAACCTATAAAAACTTACATACAAAACATTTTTTTTCAGAGAGCTTAAAAAATAAATGGCCACCCGTTCGAAGCCGGGGCAGGTCGCTAGTTTTTTAAAAAAATTGTAAAATCGAAGTGAATATAGTGGAAATAGTGCATGAAAAGAAGTGTAGGTTTCATTAAGGTTTATATGTAGTCTGTCATGGAAATTCATCTAATCATTTAATATCCCTTTTCCGCAGCTCATATCACAATTAAATTAAATTTTAAAGTGACCAGCCTGAGGCTAGTTTGAAATCATTTTAACACAAATCGATATTATTGATTTTTGACAGATTATGTTAAGGCATCACCGATAGAGGTCGACGCTGGCCTCCCACGCCAGCCATCAATCAATCGATACAGCTAATTATATTAATATGTCAGGTTTTTACACAACATATTAACGACCCACGTGGACTATGCACTTATTGGAACTTGTAAAAAAATCTACCCCCTTATTAATAAAAATATTTAAACGGTGTTTAACTAATCCAGATTCGGTTTCCCTTTCTGTCGTGTGACGTTTTTAATATTCCAGAAAAGGACTGCAAATCCTGATTAGCTAAACACTGTTTTAATATTTCTATGAATAATGGGGCTAGTTGTTGCTGTTTTTTGGAGTATGAAATAAAATGTTTTATAAACACAATCATGATAGATAAGCTTTAGAAAAAAATTAAAAATATTTTACTATGGTAGGCGATCGCGACGTCATCTTGCCAAAAATCGTTTATCGCGCTGGAATCGTTCATTTTACCGCCATTAAAAGTATCCTATGACCTGTCCCGGGACTCGCAGTATGTCCATACCAAATTTCAGCAAAATCGGTTTAGTTGTTTGAGAGTGAAGAGGTAACAGACAGACACACTTTCGCATTTATAATATTCGTGTGGATTGTTTAATAAGGAGCAGGCGATGAGCATTTGCTCTTCCCCTGTTCCTCAGTAGAAACGAACATTTTAGTTGGCTCAGTCGAGACGGTCAGTTGTTTTTGTCAATCGAAACTCTAGCCGTACTCCGAAACTGTTAGAGACTCAAAGGAAAGAATGCCGCGTTTTACTCTTACAAACGTGGAATGACGATAAAATAGGACAACAGCTTTCGGTCCAAAGTTTTGATTTGAGAGTAGGACTCCCGTGGCTTTACCATGAGTCGATACTCGATAACGACTACGTAAATTTTTAGTATGGCAACATTTTACAGCGCCTCTAGCGGTCACTTGCGGAACTAAAATTTACGTAGTAGAGTTAATGTTCCCTATTCGATTGCGGTGATGGGCATATTATGTTTGACCATAGGCAATTACCAACAACCTTCTATACATTTGTGATTGACCTGACGTGGTTGAAGGTCAAATGAAAAAATGACGGACGTCACGATAATGACTGTTTTTGTAACACCATCATTTGCTAACGCAGATGTTAATATACTTTTAAGTGTATTTGAATTGCTATTTGTATTAGTAATCTTTGGTACGGGCTACCCCACCCCAATATTTTATGAAGAATATATAATTAAAATATTTGACAGGTAGCTTTTGCCTGAGGTTTTGCTCGCGTTTATTTTCATGAAAACTTTTATCATCTTCTTTACCACTTTGGGGGTTCTATCTATCTCTATATAGAATATAGTACACAGAATCATATAGAACTAGCTTGCGCGCGCGTTGCTCCCTCCGCTTGGTAACTTTTTTTTTGAAAATTTTCCTGATTTTTGTTGCTACAATTCTCACGGAGCCCGACACCTTTCCAACGAATGTAAAATCGTGGAAATAGGTTCGTAAGTTCTGGAGTTATATCATCGGTAAGGAAAACCCGACCTATTTTTATATAATAGATTTATCGAAATTTTTCTAAGCATAACTGACGTTATGACGATACCTGAATGCCAAATTGAAGACAAATCCATGTAGTGGTTTGGCATATTTATAATGTCAGTCAGTCAGTCACAGAATTTTATATTTATAGATTTTGCTGGATCATTACTACGCAAGCCTAATAAATTATGTAATTTGATACTTGACTTGTTTTATTTCGGTTTCATCAAGCTTAAATCAAGACTGCGGGTCAAAACAATAAGATTCAACCGTCAAATATATCAAGCACCCCGATCTGAGCGATAGCTTTAAAACGCCGAGTTTTAAGATTTATTTTACGACCGTTTTCCCTTTCGTAAACATCGTCCTTTGACGCGCGATTGAAATAAAGTCGTAATTTGAGTGTCGTTAACAAAATTCTGATAACAACTAACGACTTTCATTGATAAGGATTATTTGTACTGAGGCTGTAAGGTTTACTCTACAAGGTTTCGCTGTCTGTGTAAATATTAATACAACCATAGAGGAATAAACCATATAAAATAATTTGTCTATGATACGACGTAGAAACTTGCCGTTGTATTTTATTCAAGTAAAACATTTATAAAATGTTTTATTATCCTCTGATAAGTTTTGTAATATTAGCGTTGCCCGCGGATTTGTTAAAAAATATTTTAATACAAACGTTTATCGCCCATTTTCCTCCCTTTGGGAGTAGAGTTTAATAAAATTCTTAGCCGACGCCAACGTTACAACATCTACCTGCATACCAAATTTCAGCTCGATCCATCCAACCATTAGTGCTGCGCGTTGGTATATCACTATACCTGTCAGTCACATTAATGTTTTAAAGTAAAAATAATATTTAGATTTTGTCATACGTATGTGATTAAATAAAGATTAAAAACCTACAATAATGAAAGCACACAATTTTCATTCCTGTGCCTAAGTGCGGTAACTTACATTTTTATATTTTTATACAGAGAACGGAATCCCGAGCTTATTTGTCCCGCACCTAAAAGGCGTTTTAATTTCAACCGACATTTTAATATTCGTGTTTTAATATAATTACGAAGCATGCAGGTTATCGCTCCATGATGGATAACTTTTAACACTAAACTAGATTAAAATTATCAAATTATTTCGTGAAAATGCGGAAAGTGGAGCATTTTTTGTCATTTCATATTTGTTGAAATGTTCCTGGCTTTAGATCTTAATATTTTTATATCGCTTTGAAACATCATAAACGTTTAAAATAGAGATGTTTGAGCAGGAAGTTGTGTGTCTCAATCCTCCAGCCAGGAAACACCAGCTCTTTGAAAATATTACAGCTTTATGTTGTTCGCGATTGCTGGCACTTCAGCAAACATAAAAATACTAAAAGGCATACCAGGCGGTTTTCTTTTTGACTTCAAATATTTAAAAATCTTAAGTATACTTCTCGGGTTTAAAAATATTTTCTTTTCTATTTTCGTTAAGTGGGAGAATAGTATTGGAACACGTATTTAAATAAGAAAGACACATTTAAAAAAAAATACTTTTGGATTTATAATTATTTCCTTATAGAGTTCTATATAAGGAAATAATGCATAGAATTACATACGTATATCAACAAATAGTTCAGAACAATTAATACATGAGGACAATACATTTCTCCGGCATATTTAAGTGCAGTTAAGTTGACGTATGCTGGTACTCTGTGGTCAGTGGTTACATTGTTTATAGTGTTATTGTGTTACTAAGTAACTGGCTAAGGCGTTGACCACACTTGTTGAGTTGTACTATAGCCACTGACCTCTATATAAATACGCTGGACTAACGATAAGCCTAGACATGGTAAGAAGATTTGATTTGCATAATTTTGGCGCTGATAGCAGTGTGTGCGGGAAAGGAACTAATAATAATAATGACAAATGAAAATATATTGTGCAGCTCAATTAATATATTATGATGCAATCGTAGACGGTATAAAGTAGGTAAGGTTACTTTTGAAAATAATATTATATCTGCATTAATTTACCTTTACTTACTACTTAACCTCACACAGTTATTTCAAAGATAGCGATATAATTTTTATCGACAGAAATCATTAATCAATCGCTTAATCAATAATAAATTGTTTTTATTAATAATTAAGCGGCCGTTTACGTCAAATTTAGTTCTTTTCCGGACCAAACGGGGCGCTTCAAATTGTCTCAAGAAACAGCTATCATTTCGAAGGGTATCGTCAGTCCAGCTTAAATTTATATTATGGAGGTCATGGACTATTGCAGGAAAATGTAAAAGCATGATATATGACTTTTCTGATATCAGTGCTTAACATAATGGTAAAAAATCAAAGAATTCGCAGGGCTTGTTTCATGGATCTTTTTAGTGGAACGAGGGGTTGTGCACGGGACGTATGGGACGAGTGCACGCCGGGGACACGCTATTGGTCAGAAATAAGGATCAGTGATCAGGCTGGTGGATATTGGTAGATGGCGATGTGTGATGTGGCGTGTCATGTTATAAAAGCTGGTGATTAGACGTAACACCGGCATCGATAAATGATCATAAAGTTGTGTCTGACCTTCACATGAATTTTTGTTGCTATGAATAGGTACAATAAAATAACTTAAGAGTATGAGTGTACAGTAAAACTATAGCGTTAAGAGCTAACTATAAAGAATTGCCTTTTAGGAAAAGATTAATGTTTTCACTTTGGACGTATAAAGGCATCTCTAAAGCCACTGTGAAAAAAAAACATTTAGCGCTCGTCAAGCCACAGATAATAAATCTTTTCAAAAATCACTTAGCCGCACGCGGCATAGACAACGCATCTATGCGAACAATGCGAGCAAAACACTGCACTCTGCTTTTTGCCTTTGGCTTTATCACTTCTAAAACCGTTTTGTTGTTTCTAAAATGATCGAAGGAATCTATCATGTTGTAGGGATTTTTAGTTTACAATCCATACTAATATTATTAACGGTGTAAGTGTGTTTGTTGATCCTTTACCAACACGGCTATTTGATTTTTGTCATAGACTTACTTCAATTGATGAAAAGTAACCTAGGCTACGTTTGGTATCAAAAAACAGAGTGTTCCTTAAAATTAATATTTTCGCGCAACATTTATTGCAGAAAATGTAAGTTCGTTGATAGTCTTATTGAGCAAACGATGAGGCGGGCAACATCTATTTATGATCGAGAGTTTTCTGACGATATCGCTATTAAAATGCCAGTCTTTGACAACATTCCAAATTCCGATGCATACTGAATGCCGAAGCGCAGCAAGTAATTCTGAGTGTTTAGTTAAGTTGGTTTCGATATAATAAATGCAAAGAAATGGCTTATATTATAAAAAAATAACATAATTTTTCCTACTTAAATTAAATTTGCGATTCACGTTAAATCTATATTTTAAACTTTATTAGAATAAAATAAAATAAAAATATTAAATATATTTCCGTTGTCTGGTACCTGTAACACAAGTCCCCCGGGTACTTAGCACGGAGCCAGACTGACGTGGTGTGAAGCGTCCATAGATATTATTATTATTATTAGAATATTTTTTTATAAAAAGAACATTTCAATTTAAAATAACATCTATAAATTTTTTATATATGTTTTTTTGAACATATGTACGGTCGAATTAAGAAACCTCCCTCCTTTTTTGGAAGTCGGTTCAGAATGCAGTTCAACTAAATTCTCTACATTTTGATCCATTGTTTTTATTTTTAGCGCACTGTAATTCTAGTTTATTCTGGGTCTTAGTCAAGGTGTATTCGTTATGGCTATTAAACGATGTTAAGGAATTTGCATAATTTTTACTAGCACTTCGAACCTCATAAACACGGTTAGCGAATTTAATGTAATTAAAATTTTGAAGTTTTATATTGTCAAGTATTGTACCACCTACTGCTCTATAAGTTGTCTACATTGTAATCCTTTGTTTTTATAGTCCAGCGAATTTGCATTGTAACTGCACTTGGGCAAATTAAGCTTTGTAGTACAAATGTTCTCTCAATGGCCAGTCCCACCCCCGCATAATCCGACAAAATCCAGTTTTAGCCTAATGGAAAAGCCATTATGATAATATTACATAAACCCACTATACACTCGATATATAGAATGAGATCTGTGTAATGTTGGCTTTCGACAGAATACTTTTGCCTTTTTAAACTTACTTTTAATATTACTTTAAAACTATACGTATAGGTTTAATTGCACCAAAATTGGTTTATTCTACAACTCTCAGTGTACAGTCAGAGAAGTTAAAACCGATACAGATCGTAGTCTAAGTTAATCTAAGTAATTTGGTCGGGTTATGTCAAACTCATCCGAGAGGTTACGAATTAACATATTCCATTCTCACAAAAACATACACCACACACATACACACGCACACACACACACACACACACACACACACATTAGTCTGTGTTATTATTATTATTATTCCGACCGAATGACGTAGGACTGTCAACTGGCTCTCTTTCAATTTCCTTCATTACACATTTTGCCGTTATAAAATCCTATGTCCCTTTCCGTACCTGAAAGCATCTCGACGCGACGATTTAAGCGAGAAGAGGTGACACAAGGACAGACAGACACAGACAATATTAATGTTGATGGGAGCTAAATAAGGACTAATATTAGGTCAAGTCAGTTGCGTAAAAGAGATTGCGTAAATGACCTTGTTGAGTTATAAATCACCCTAAATCCTTGCAAAACAGAATCTGGAGCTCCACTCAGCTTTAATATAAATTATGTCAAAATTAAAATAAAAAACACCCCCATCTAAACACTGTAATTTTTCTATGTTATACACTTTTTTTGGCTTAGTATTAGTACCAATTTTCGACACCTACATGAATCAGAGAAACGTTCCAAACATGACGTCATAGCTTTTAGAAAACGCTGGACGGAATTCGTTCCAAAAAACGGAGATAGGGCGTTATTTACGTTTGCCCGCTGGAGAATTGAGCAGGGTTGGCAACTGCGAGTTTATACAAAAGGGGGTACGGTCGGTAGCCCTGTTGGCAAGCACTCAACAGTAATCTCAAAACGTCTGCACACTCATTAGAGAGAGCATCGTCACAGCAGTTACTGTGTTTATGTATCTTGTGATTACATAATTATGTTACGTGCTACTTACATCAGGGAATAATACAGTTTTTCAAATAAAATAAATAATGTTTGATAGATAGAGTTTTATCACAATTTTTTTTACATTCTGTATCCTATATAACTCGTATTTCATCATATCAATTTAAAATTAATCGAGTAGAAATCCGTATAAGACCCGCGGGAAAAGTGTCGGATACGAATACGGATACAATTATGACCATTACAAACCTGCATGGTTTCAGGCAATTCAATATACGACCAACAATTGCCCTGTTCTTTTTTCGTATTACAATGTCTTATTAAAATAATAACTGAATTAATACTAGTTTGGTTGTCTATGAATGGATTTTAAACATGTTAGTGATATGAGGGAACGTCAAACTTTACGTATTTACAGTCACGTGACTGCTGACTGGCTGGAATTTGGCTGGGAATAAGAGGTCATAGTAACCCCCCTGATCATTATTTTCCCTTGAAAATCCGCGGATAAGGATACGGATACGGATATTCGGAACATCACTAGTAAATAGTCCTTATTTTTCAATAGAACTCAGATATATTTTTATAAATATGTTTTTACTTTAATATCGAATTATTTCGATTTATGTCCATTTTGTATGTATCAAAAAATTAAAGGTTGATATAGAGAAAAAATTATCAACAAACTTACATCTGATACTGAAGTATGTGAAAATTTTATAATTGTGATATACAAAAAGAAACGAAAATACTAAAACATATTAGGATTGGACTCACGCACGAAGGGTTCCGACTTCCGTACCAGTAATGACCAAAAATTGAGGGACCAGAGTTTCGAAAGTCAAGCTTCAGGTTTGCACTTCTTAGGAAGTTTAACCGATAGCGCGATGTAGACGTACTGCAGCGCCATCTAGTACCAAGGACTCACTCACTCTTATATATTTACTTTTTATTTTGTATTTAGTATTTGTTGTTACAGCGGCAATATAAATACATATTCTGTAAAAATTTCAACTCTCTACCAATTACCGTTGAAATACAGCCTGGAGATACAGACACGTAGACAGACAGACCTACATTGTAGTCTTAGTAATACGATCCCCTTTTTACCCTTTGGGCACGGAACGCTAAAATGGCTTGATGAGTTAAAAATAATTTGGATGAACTAAAAACCTCCTAAAAATCAAAACCTATTAGCGACACATATTATTCTTATTTCTTTTAAAAAAATCGCCACTACAGCTTAACTTATAACTGGACCGTGTCTAGAACCCCTTAAATCCCTGTCAAGCCTGAAAGATTATGCTGTCCATCACGCTAGTCCTCTGCTCTGTGACTGCGGTAATGTCAAATGGCATTGTAAGTCTGAAATGTACATAATAAAAGAACTAATAGTCCTGAGATTTGGCCTGTTTAAATTAGGCTGGTTTTTTATGATATCAAGGGGGCAAGCGAGCAGACGGGTTACCTGATGGAAAGCAACTGCCGTCGCCCATAGACGCTCGCGACATCCTAAGAGTCCCAAGTGCGTTGCCGGCCTTTTATAAGGGAATAGGGATAGGGGTTTAGGGAAGTTGGGTACACCGGTACTCTAACTCACTCACTGAACGAAATACAGCACAACGCCGTTTCACGCCAGTTTTCCGTGAGGCCGTGGTATCACTCCGTTCGAACCGGCCCATTCGTGCCGAAGCATGGCTGTCCCACGGCAATGAGCATCCGTATTATGTACTTGAGATCGGAGAATGTCTCATTGGTGTGTACCAAGAGGCGTGTGCCTCTACCCGGGTTTGAACCAGCACCCTCTAGAGTGCGAACCAAAGGTCTTAACCATTAGGCTACGCGGATGCTCATAGACAATGAAAATTATTTCCATTTGGTAAGACGAATTAGGTAGAAAATTGTATACTGTCCAACCCCAGATTTTATCAATTTTGTCTTGCACTAAAAGTGCAAAACAAAATTCAAATTTTTAGTCATGTAGCAATACACGAAAGAAAAACACGTAATGTTGCGTAAACTTGCATACCGAAAATGTAACCACACATTATCTATCTATCTACAGTCTATATCTATTAATAATATAAAGCTAAAGATTTTGTTTGTTTGAATGCGCTAATCTCTGGAACTATCGACCGGATTTGAAAAATTTTTTTTATGTTGGTTAGTCCAATTATCGAGGAAGTCTAGACAAGATTAGGAGCCGAGCAGCAATCAAAAAAAATTGAAAAAACGGGATAATTTATAAAATTTCACGCAGACGTAGTCGCGGGCAACAACGAGTTAAATTGTTCTTGTTGTGCCCCGCGGCGCTACCCGTGATTTAAATTTAAAAACTACTGTATGTGTTAATCCAAGATACCACCTACCTCCATGCCAAATTTTGTCGAAATCGGTCCAGCCGTTTAAGTGTGAAGTAGTAACAAACATACAAACTCATAAACTATCGCATTTATAATGGCGAAATGAGATGAGATAAGATAAAAAGTAAGATAAGATTATTAAGATAAGACAAGACCTAGACCTATAACTATTCCCTTTGCTGTAGTCTATAGAACGTTTTAAAACCAACATCTGGTCGTTTTTGACATTTTGATTCCATCATAATCATAAGAAAAAGCTCTATCGACAGGTACTAGTAAAATTTTTGTAGCTTTTACAGTCATCTAGTTATTAAAATTAATATTGCCGTTATGCAGTACCAATCCCTTAAAAAACCGCGGCGTATTTTGCTCATAACTCAAAAAGTACTTTTCGTACATAGCGGAATTTTAGCTTGAAGACGGTAGATTATACCTAATAGTTTTTTTTGGATTACACCATAGTTATATAGTAACATATACGAGTATAGTAAGAATAGTGTCAGATAAGCTATTACACGCAATCCTAGACAGAAATTTAATACAGCCTTGTTCTTCTTGGAAGAGACAATCCTATTCCTCGTGTTGCATTCTTCAGCAGACGAATCTTCTGCTTGCTGATGTGTCATTAGATGGTTCTGTACGTATAAATCTTTGAGTAAAATATGTCGTCAAACGCACAATTTATGTTCTGAATGACTAAAGACTATTTCAGGAATATGTCTTTGTTATCGATCAAGAATAAAACAGGTTTGTCAATATATCATTAAATATTTTACAAGCGGTAATCTTATAATTTGTCAACGTTTTGAGTTATGACTTACTCGTTTTAAATATTGTGATTTAGATTTAAGTAACTATATTGCTCATTTTCTCTAACGCATTTTTAAATTTTAAATATCTTCTACCCTCGCTATGAATTATATGAATAGGCGGGGGCAGCCGGTTAACTGGATGGCGGGTGACTAGATGGCTGGGGTAACAAAGTAGAGCGTCGCGATTCAAATGATGTTGATTCAGTCGCGACTCGCGAGGTGTCTGAGATCATTAGTGACGCCGTACTAAAGTTCTTTGAATCATGTTTAAATCTTGAATTTGTTACCTTTTTGAGCTGGGGACGTAACCATATTCTACCATTTTATAGCTGTTTATTCTTCGTTTCTTTGCTCGATCAATAGTTACTTTCTCATCGTCCGTGTCCGTTAACAAATGACATCTAAAATTTAATCAAAGTCAAGAACCTACTTAATTTGAATCTAGGAAATTGTGGAGTCCTTGACATTTTCCATTTGGAATGACTTCTCGTCGTAAACTGTGAAGAAAACAGAACTCCCACTAAAACTGACTGTTAAGATATTTAATAATAATAATAATATCTTTGGACGCTTCAGACCACGTCAGTCTGGTCCCGTGCTATGTACCTGAAGGACTTGTGTCACCAGACAACGGAAATATACTTAATACTTTTTATACTTTACACATATTTAAGATCTTTATTATAATATGACACACAAACTTAATATTCATTCCAAGATCCAGGAACATTGAAAAACTTTTGTGCTTACCAGCTGAGCCACAGAGGTCGTCGGTTTATTTATATTTTATGGGCCACAATAATTTTAAGCATCTATATCCTTATTGTTTTGAGTTTGTATCAGGTGCGGATTAATACGTAAGACACTACCAGACGGACGCAAATGTCACACATTCCTAACATAGTGCGGGCGGAATACTTACAGAATGGTGCCAATATAAATACACGGCATACCCGCTGTTGAAACGAAGCGAGCCAACTGTTTACTATGTGATTTACTACAATGGATCCGCACCTCCACGCTAACATTATTAATGCGAAAGTGTGTTTGTCAGTTACCTCTTCACGCCTAAACCGCTGATTCGATTTTCCTGAAATTTGGTTCGGAGATACTTTGAGTTACGGGGAAAGGACGCAGAGATAAAAGCTGTGAAAAATGTACGGTTCCCGCGTGATAAACGAATTTATGCGCAGATTAAAATATATCCATACTAATATTACAATTTGGCGTATTAGTTTAGCGATTCAGCGAGGTAATGCCGCCATCTTAGGGTCATCATTGTCCGAAGCCTCCGACGGAGAGTTAGTTTTCTTTATCTTTAGTATAATATAATATTTTTTAGTAATTACTTTAATTTATAATAGTTTTGTACTATTGAGTAGTATAATAAAAAAATGCGAGTGTGTCTGTGTGTTACCTTTTCATGCCCAAACCGCTGGACCGATTTTGCTGAAAGTCGATATGGAGATACTTCTCAAAGTATAGGATACATTTTATCCCTGAAAAATGTACGGTTCCGCGATCAACAAACTTCAGCGCAAAGGAGCCGCGGGCATTATCTAATATCACAAAGTATGAAATCCACATTCATGTAAAAACTTTTTACATAAAATGAATTACCTAATTCAGTAAAACGACTTCTATATTGAAGTTCATTTCAATGATCGATGCTCGATGTTCACTTCAATATAATTTAATGGATGTTCGTTCAGTAGTATACTGTGTGTGGTTATCGGTATCGGCATAATGTACATAATCAATTGCAATAAATGTATACATAAATTATTCCCGCACAATCTGACAGATCACAATTCCTTGGCCTAGGCAACACTGTGTGGTTAGGCTGTCTCTTTTCCAAGAACGGTCTTGATCGTTTGTAAGAAAAGGACAGGTAATCTTGAAGATTGATCCTAATTTTCTAAAACTCGCCAGTCTCTTTAATTATTTCTTGACGTCGTATTGGTGGGAAACCCATAACTCTTTTTTGCCATTAGAGTTTCTTAAAATTCTTTATGCGTGACGATTGCCTTAAAGGACAGAAGTTATCAGACGGTCATCCAGAACTTTTAAGTCCCAAAAGCTTATCACTAACCGAGGTATTATGTTGTTCTTGTAAACATTTACAGCGATAAACTTCACTATTGTTTTTCGAAAAGTTCGAATTCGTTGAAATAAGAAAACGTGTACTTTTGCTGATTAATTTGAAAAAAAAAAAGTGTCAAATGTTATGTTTTTTGGCGCCATAACTGTGGTATTAGGCAACAAGTAACACTTCCATTCCAGTTCATCTCATCGATGGTACAAATAAATATTAAAAAGTAATCGCTGGGCGCAGTTCGGGAGCAAAACCAGTTCAACTGGATTCTATGGCGCTATACTTCAATGTGTGTACAGATTTTGATGTATTAGCATATTCTATCTCCATTTCTAAAGAATGCAGCCGACCGATCGCTCTGCCGCATCATTTAAGTGAGGAAATATTTGGTATATGAACGGTATTAGCATAGAGCAACTAATTCCTCTATGGTATTAGGAACATAATATACCTCTAAGGGCGAGCGCTTTTAGGAGACATGACCGCGTGACACAATTTGTGGTAAAATAGAATATTTATTTCAGTATTGTGTGATAAAAACTGTCATAACTGTGAATTATTAGATAGATCTTGAGTTATCTGCAAATGGAACATTTTCGATCAGTGCACGAGCATCAAGTCCCAAAAATATTTATTGAAAATAAAACTTTCATAATTCCGAACTGTTCTTTCTATTTCCACCATCCTACGAATCCCGCGTTGGCAATAACTATTTATTTTATGAACAATATTTATATCTTCATAACAATACAGGATGTGACAATTATTGAGACCTCAAATCTGAATTCTTACCAATTGTGTCCCCCGCTCCAATTACAGTATTGTAAATTACACCTTAAATTTTGTGTCAGAAAGTTGAAAATTACTTTGTATGTGTTAAAATAGGTTTATTGTTTTTTTTTGTGCCGTTTATGTGGCACTATAATTGATTTAAGGTGGTCTGCCCGCCCACATGGTGCGCTACGCTTTCGACGATTTTTTGTGGTCGGTACCTGTTGTTATTGTTTACGCGTGTAAATATTGACAGACAAGGTCTCGAAAACACTTTGTTTACTAGCAACAAGCTTGTTGAACCTTACGAGCAAATGTATTGGCCAATTTCAGTGAATAGGTGATGATAATCGATTTGAGTAATATCACGTCTCGCGTGTTGCGAAATTTAATTAATAAAAAAAGTGTCAAAGCTTTATTCTTACGAGTTCACGATCAGAAAATGGACAAAAATGTCTTAATTGAATAAGGTTTAAAGCTAAATCACCATTCACAAAATTCACCAAGTAAAGCAAAATTTGTAATAAATATTTAAAGTAAAAATTTTAAAACGGCAGATTTGCTTACTTAGGGCAATCTGCTTTCACAGTAAGTGAAGTCAATATTCAGTACCATTTTCAAACGATTCATTTTTTTTTTAATTTAGCAGCAGCCACTAAAGTAAGGTCATATATTCACTTCTATGCGACTCAAGTTTACGTTTTATTTTAACTATTAATTTTCTAATTATTGTAGCAAGTCAAGTGAGGTTGAGGTCGTACGTAACAGGAAGCAATGAAAAGGAACAGTTATAATGAAATTTTACCGCGGCATTTGTTTAAACAAGGTGCAGTAAATCCGTCTAGCGTCCCGAGAGACTGTTATAGCTCGGTTAGGCGCGGTGCACACGTGATGACAGATTTCACACACAAACACAGATATAACAGAAAAACATGCTTAATAAAGATTAAGCAATACCAGTTTTTCCTTTATCAATGGTAAAACTTGTGTAAATGTTTAAGAAAAAGCTAACATTGCAGGGTTTAAAGCTGATAAATTATAGTCCATCTTAGCTAAGGGGACTATTATGACCTCCTATTTCCAGCCAAGTTCCAGCCAGACAGCAGTCACGTGACATTAAATACGTGAAGTTTGACGTTCTCTAATGTCACTAACATGTTTAAAATCCATTCATTGACAACCAATCTAGTATTAATTCAGTTATTATTCTAATAAGACATTGTAATAAGAAAAAAGAACAAGGCAATTGTTGGCCGTATATT
>JAOTAV010000004.1:1859850-1884340 GCA_026546445.1 Cyclargus thomasi | reverse complement strand
TCGTGGTTGGATACCACTGCTGATCCTGGCGACACAGGAGATACAGTGGTGGGAATGTGTGGTGGGCCAAAGCCCGTATAAAAAAAAGTTATACCTTTCACATTAGTTTAACTAAGGTAGAAATCTTAAAAATTTTTATGAAACTCGCATAAATTGTTACTAATGTCAAGTTTTACTGTTTATGCATTAGACATTTTTGGGATGGAATAAATAAAACACATGGTTCATAACAAGCAAAATTTATTTCATTTTAAAATTTTCAGTGGATAAGATGGAGTAATGACAATATTTTTAAATAATTGTTTTCTGGAACAGAAATATTTACATAAATTTTCCGATACTTTGATATTCCTGATTAGTACAAATAAAACAGTTGATATTTTGACAAACGAAATAATAATAGTTAGTATCTTTATTTTAACATTAATTTTCTGAAATATCTGAAATTAAGGAAAGAAGGCATCAACTGAGGTGATGTAGAAATTAAAATTTATCGTTTGATTTCGAAGTTAAGTCGATTTCAAAATTACATTGTCGTTAATTTTCACAACTTATCGTAGTAATGCTTAAAGTTAAGACAAGTTGGGCTGGATTTCAACCTTACATCTAAAAGGTGCACTTTATCCTTATAATAACGTGAACCTTAAGTACAATAATGGTCCTACATGATTATTATCGTACATACAAAAAGTGACAGAGACGCTTGAAGAGGATTTGAGTTAATGCGGGTAACTGCAATAAAGTGGCACTACAAGATGTGACGCTTCCATAGAACTCTCGTTTGTAAAACGTCAGATTCACTTTGGACAAACGCTAGTTCTATGATCGTGTCGCATCGTGTCGTGTCGCTCTCGTTTGGTCTTACCTGGTTTGTTTTGTTACAAAAAGAAATAAAAGACCAAAATTTTAGATTCAAATAAAGCAATAGAATTATTGATTTTAATACACTTTTTTTGTTTAAAGTAACACAACTCACGCTATAATATAAAATCGTAAGCTGCTGATAAAACTGTACTCAGTCACTCTGTAAGTACTTAACAAGATTGCGTTCATAATTCGTTCGAGATTTAAAGTTAATAATCTAAAGTTATGTTTTTTCGTAACGCATTTGATGGCTAGTTAAAAAAATGGTACATAAAAAAGGCCTACGGTTTTACAACGAAAAATTATTTTACATTTTTAGCAAAAAAAAAAAAACACTGAGTGTGTACGATATTTCACAATATTATCTATTTTATGTAATACACAATTCTATTCTAATATATTGCTTACACAAGATATTTAGTGCGCACAAGGCTCTATATTTTATTTAACACATAGGTACCAATAACAGTTATTCCGAGTTTCGAAAGGAAAACATTATTTTGTTACTACTTTTCTAAAGCCTGAAAAAGTACGGTAGTTAAAAGATTATTTTCTTTTAGCAAAAAAACGCATTAGATAACACAAGGAAATCTCAATTAAAGAGAGAAAAATTTTTTACTCAGTGTAAAAAAAGAACAAAAAAAGACAAGGGATACACAGATTGAAATTCAGGAATATTAAATAGCACATTTACGAGATTATGATTATAAGAATAAGTTTAGAAAATCAGTCTCAATGAACAGGCCATTATTTTATATTAAATTTATAATCACTACACTTTATATGAGTATGAGCGAAGCCACATTGCTGAGTTGTGTTGTCGCAGCGGTAACGATCTAACTTTTAAACATACAACATTTTTAAGTGTTGTAATATAATAATGCGTTGTATTATCGCAAGCATTGTGTTGAAGGAATGACAGACTGGAGATTAATGGTAAATTGCCGAAATATTAAATGCTGCAACTATACAACGCCCGCAGCATATCGGAGAAATGTGGCCTCGCCCTTAATGAAGTATTAGGGCTAGATACAGGTAACTAGTGTCGATACATGGACTCGTGCAAGGTGTATAATATTATAGCTGAACTATAAAAATGGACACACGAAAACATCTATACTAATGATTCTTATACGTCGAGCTATACCCCATAGAGTTGTAAGACGCTACAAAAAAACAAAGATTGTTATAATTTAGACATCAGAAAACAAAATTACATATGTTCATTAACATTTAGGCATAGTTTCGTCGCACTATAAATAAAAATACTAAGTTAAAAATAATGGAAAATCTCAATTAAAAAGTTTTTGCGATTTTTGTTTTGTAAAGTACCTGCACACAAAATCCAAAACAGATTTTTTGAAATATAATAAATTTATTGCATAATCAGATAATTTTACAGGCATAAGGCAGACCTATGTAATTTGTTCGCGTTCAAACCTAGCCAGCAGGCTTCTACTGGCGAATTGAGGAATTTTCGAAGCCATCATACAACTCTACTAGGATAGGTAGACAATATAACGACCAAGCGATAACGAGGTGAGAAGATCGACTAGAACTCAGTCTTTATACAGGTCAATCACATATTTATTGCTGGGTGCGTTGTACAAAGCGGTCTTATGAATAGATTATTTCTTGAGCTAAAAATACCATAGATGTGGAATACCATACCTCCTTACTAATATTATAAGTTAAAAAAAGGGTTGTTGGTTTGTCTTTCCTTCACGCTCAAATCAAGAAACCACACTTTGGTGTTCACTTAGTTTAAAGGATGAAGAGTAATATAAGCTACTTTTGGTCTTAGAAAAACATCCTGTTTCCAAGGGAGGCTTATAATAATATTCGTATTTTTACGTGATTTTCATATTTTATACGAAGGAAGCAGCAGATTTTCGCCTAACGCCGTTTGTCCACCAACGTCGTCAACCGAGAACGAGATTATTTCGGCTAGATAACGTGACACTGTATGACGTAGGTGACAGGTTTCATTTTGCTCTACGTTAGTAATGACGGCGACGACATGGATGATAGAGCAATGTCGCTAGAAAATGAAAAATAGCCTAGATCATAAAGTTGCATTTCATCGGTCCTCGGTTGATAGTGGTGGTGGACAAACGGCCTAAAGCTAGTTATATAGAGAAACGAGTCACCGTTGTAATGACCGTTTAAGTTCGGTCTCGGTCCTCTATACTATTCTACGTCTACGGTATTTTTGTCCGAAGAATGCAGCGACTGTCAAAACTTTTGGAGGTGTGATCAAAACACTAAGCCGAGTCGAGGGAGATTGCGAAAAATCTCTACCATTTAAGGCGATACCGCACTTAAGCGACACAACACGATACTTCACGTTCCATAGAACCGGCGTTTGTAAAACGACATGTGCATTTTCCATGTTTGTTATATGTATGAGGAACACGAAGTGCCGCATAATCTGACTGACACAACTTGATCTTAGCAATATGCAATGTTTAACCACTCGTAATGGGACATTTTCTAAATTTTAGTTCGTAAATCTATAATAGGTGGCGCAACGATAGACAACTTAAGATTTCTATTGGTTCCCCACTGATCTGAAATTAGCTACTATTGGTTCCCTACTGATCCTAAACTTCATAATGACAGTGTAAGTCATGTTCCCAAAAATATATCTGTGTACTGTCCAGAGTACCATAAATTACATTCTTCTTTCTATTGGTCCAATATGGACATAAAACTCAGATCAATGTACTGATAATAGTATCAGAATATTCTGACACATATGACAATTGTCAAAGTGACAAATAACTTTTGGCGGCCATGGCAATTTGACACTTTTTTGAGTCATCAGTGATGCTGGATTTTCGTTCTTTTTCCCCAAATTTTATCATCAGAATTTTTAGTTTGTGAAATTGGCTTAATATCTAACCAGAAATTATTTGTTATCGTGCGCAAGTGTAGATAAAATGTTGCGAAATCCAAAATATGAAAGATTTGTGACATTTGTTGCGAACGACATATTAAATACAATAAATGGGACTATTATTATTATCATCGGTAATAATTAAAAGATAATTATAATAACTTTTTTATCTATTTATCACAAAATAAAAGGTTTTTTTTAAATTTAAACTTATGAAGTTTTAAAAATTTTTCCCCGATTTAGTAGCAATTAATGCTGATATCAGCGATAGTTGTCTACCTATACGCCATCTAGCGGCCACGACGAAAAGCTTGACAATCAAATTAAAAAAGAAAGAAAATGTCCCATCCTCGCTATTTGTAGTGTTGCTAAAGTAGAAATTGCTATCAAGTAGAAACTTCTCGAAGAAGCCGGAGTTAGTTTTTTTATAAATTCTGAATGTTAAATAAAATTATGGTGCATTTTTAATTTACGTGTCGGGAAATAGAACAAAAACAAAGTGTTCGCTAATTGGTAATACAGTTTTGGGCCTTTAAATTCGAACTTACGCTAAAATTTACAAGTCGTTAGCAAATCGCAAGAAAAGAAATTGCCTCTCGGTATATACATTAAAACAATTGTATTTACAAAATAGCAAATAGTGCACAAAAGACGATTCACAAAATATGCATTTGAGCAATACATTTGAAGATATTTACAAAAACATTTTTATACAATATATTTTAATGTCACGTCGGAATTATAATAGCGGTGTGCGAAAATTAGGTACAACTCAACGCGCTACTGCCTACAGAACCCAACTCGTACTACAACTACTATAAAACGAGTTATTGCTATAAGAAATATTTTACACGTTACTTTTGACGAGACGTTTAAAAATAGAACATCAAAATGTAACGGAAGAGAACGTATAGGGCTAATTTTAAAAAATGTTCACTACGTAACATCTCTATCTTAAATTACAATATATCACATTACATTAGAATCTTGTATAATATAAAATGACAGCTGTCAATAGGGTAAGAAATGAGTTGCAGCAACAGGCCGTACGCGATATACTATGGGGTATGTCCGGTCGAAAAAAAGGCACCTACCTCTACAGCTTCGTAAATATAAGAACCTGTGCCAAACTGCACAAGTGATTCTCACATTTTGCTCTTGTACAAGTTTTACACGGTCCGATCCGATATCGGACCGCACAATGTTTACCCGTTCATTTAGCTATCACATCGGATTAGAGAAATGAAAAGTGAAGAACACTAACCGAACATCTGCCTTCTTTTCGTCCGGATTTAATTGTCGCCGTTTAAAAAATTGTATCAATCGGAGTTGTCCTGGCCGGGCGTGGCACTCAATGTCCTAGTTTCGTCGCTGACGAGAGATCTGTCGTATCGCCTCTGTCGCGTGATCTTCGGTCGCTGGCCCAGTAGCGGGGCCGATGTCGCGTGGGTCGTCATCCTGTTAAGATCTTTTCTACCTGTAGATGAAATAATGCACGCAGATAAAATAACGCAAACGCACAATTTGTTTGCCTTTACATCATACGATCTGAAAAGGCTGAAATCGCAATGTTGTCGAGGTAATGCTATGCAATCCGTTTTTGTATATTTCTTTGCACATTATTAAAAAATTTTATAGTTTTGTTTTAGTAGTAAAATAAATTTCAATTTTTGTTTTTTATAGTAAATTTTTGAGCTATTTGCAAAAAATGCCATATTGAATTTCTCTTGTCAATATTGCTTAGATGACCTTGTAGGAGTGGTGACGTGACACTGGACGACTCGTCGCCCTCGTCGTCCGACACCGCCGGGTAACAACTCTCTTTCATCTTCAAACTCCTCTCGAGGCGACGTAGGAATCTGAAATGTTCAAGTATCCTACATTTTTACAAAATACAATAATTATGAATTTTTCGTTCGGCTTGAATTTAATTCTCTTAAATATAAATTCAATTATATAAAATACATAGCCTCCAACTTTAAGATAATAGTGAATCGGTTAGAGCCGTTTATATTATTCGGAGCGATATTGTGTCGGATTCTTGATATTATAATATATTGGATATACATATATAAATCAACAGAAAAATGACGACTTCGACGTCGACTTCCGATATCGCATCGGATGGTGTGGATGATCTCAGGACTTTGAAGAATTTAAAAAATTGCAAGTTATTCTATGGCACAGCCTTGTCGCTTTTGTATCATGTACTCGCCTTATTTGATTGCTGATTGTTCGCAATTTGTTAACCTTTGTAGGTTTTCTCGAATCTTCCGTGAGATCTAGGCTAGATGAAATTTTCGATGACGTGTCCTGAAATTGTATTCAAATTTAGTTCTACTTCTATATAGTATTTTTGTTTTTTTAAAATATTTTGGTTGACCCAATCCAATCTTGAATTATCCGGACATTCAGGATTAGGAAAATCAAGAAGTAAATACTAAATTAAATATGAGTATCATATAATAAAAATATTAAATACGTATATAGTATAAAAGTATTAAATATATTGCCCTTGTCTTGTACCTGTTACACAAGTCCTCAGGTACTTAGCACGGAGCAAGACGAACGTGGTGTAAAACGTCCATTGATATATTATTAAAAAATATCTAGATGCAGACTAAATTACTGTTAATAAATATAAAAAATCTATTAAAGACAACAAATGCATAAACTCGTGCAAGTTAACATTAGCATTATAAACAATATTACTTAAACTATTATAATATTTTCTTGTACTACAGTACCAAAATTATCCACTCTTAAGACTTAAGACGATAATATAGTTAAAAAGTAATAGAAATAAGAAGAGTTATATTCGATGAGACTACATCGTGAGGACTAATGAAATTGAAAATGAGACTAATTTGTTCAGGCTTTAAATATGATACTGACAGATAACGCTAAAGTTTTCCGCCAAACTCACAAAAACATCAGAACTCCTGCACTTTTGCCTCCTCAACCGTTTCCTATGGCGTGCTGGCTCTGACTGCAAACAAGAATGCAACATGGCCACAAAAATAAAGAAGCAAAAAAGGCAGAAAATAATTGTCATATAAAATTGTTTTACTTATTTCTCTCATCGCACGGAAACAAAAGGAGTGCATGTCGACTGAAATGTATGGTATTATATTCAAGGATAACAAAATTACTGCAAAAGTTAAAATATACCTCAAAGAATTGCGTAATTTAAACAATTGTGTGCACAAAATTGCAAAGTCATACAGCACAGTAAAGTTTAGGCAAATGGAAATACCTGCATTTCCAAATCTGGAAGCCTCAACTCCCTCGCGGATGCTACTGAAGCCACTGATGCATTGGAAACGGATTCCTCTGATGATGACGACGTGACGAAGGCTGGAGCTTGCGAGCGAGATCTACGTCTGCCAACTTTACGACCTCGGTTGCAATTTGGAACCTTGAAAGAATGGAGAAGAATAAGTCCCTTCAAATTCTTTTATTAATATAATGTTGCACTAGAATTTGTGGATGTACTTGATATTCTTGATAATTTTCGTCATAGCCATATTATTTTTGTACTTACTTCTAATAAGTTGTGCATTGAATGAGGCATATGTGGCAACGTAGACTTCGCTGTTCCCGTCACCTCTTGTGATGTCGTCCTAGATGTTCGTCTATCTCTTCTCCTCCCTGCTTTCCTGTGTGAATTACTACTGACTCTACTCGTTCCTACTTTCATACAGTCTGAACTTGGAAAGTCGTAGAGACCATCGGAATCCGTAAACGGCAGCTGCCTTCCGTAGAACTGTGGAGAGAACCGACCCAGGCCAGTCTTGTCACTCAGTGGACTTTCACTTCGTGAACTGACGGGGCTGAGTGGACGACTGCCGTCAGTAAAAAGTATGGGCGGTTTGAGACTCGTCTTCTCATCCAACCCTCTTTCGACGCTTATACATTTTACTATAGAACATTTTGTAACTCCTATCGGGGAGCAAACGCTGGTTTGTGGAATTTCCAATACTTCCTTTAAAATACCTAAAGTTTCCATTTCTTTTGCACTTCCCGGTACGTCGTCTACTCTCTCGTCTGTTCCGATTCCCTCGTCGTTAGATTCTAAAAGAGGGTCGTCAGATAGTGTTTCTGAATCGGATCGACCTCTTCGTCTTTCAGTGCTACCATCGTTCGAAGTCGTTGGACTCGAATTAGTTTTCATGAGCTGTCTACGTCGAGATTGAAAACAAGACGGACCGCCTCCCGAACCGGGGTCCTCCATTTCTGATGGGCATAGTGGGTTACTAGAACCGCATCTGGAGGGCCCAGGACTAGCCATGGAACTATATCCTGACGAGGATAAATTCGACTCAGACGGTGCTCTTTCTCCTCTAGCGGACATTGAAAATGGGCTAAGGTAACACATATTTCCTGAAGGCGGAGGGGGTCTCGGAGACAGTGGCTCGTCGGATTCTTCACTCGCGTTGTAGGTAACAGTAATCAATGGAGGTGGTTGGAAGTCTAATTGTGGAGGAGTTCTTCTTGGTGGTGGAGAACCAGGCGATGGTCTTTCAATAGTGAGAACTGGAACTCTCAATGATGGGGTTGCCATTGAAGGAGAAGATAGCTCTCTTTCTGAATCTTGACTATGTGTAAAGCTCGGACTAGGTGAGTCAGTGATATGTGTTGATGGCGTCGGTGTGTCCGAATACGAGGCTGGCTGACGGAACTGAAATATTTAATTATATATTTTAAAATTATATAACGCTTATTAAAAAATAAGAATATAGTAAGTTTATTTTTTATGCTGTTGTCTTTACAGTAGTTGTTCAGTTTATACAAAAACTGAACTCTTTTTTTGTATAAACTGAACAACTTATTTATATATTATAGAACAACAGATTCTTAGGTTTCAGAATGCTATAGTCAGCGATTTGTATAATGCTATGTTACAGACACACCTTTAACTTTAATCCTCGATTATTTCTATCCTTGATATCTTCTAACTCATCTTCACTTGGCGATATGCAGGTTGTTGTTGATTCGCTCTTGATATCGTCTATCCTTGCTCGTGGCATTCTTGGTGATGGGAGTGGTGTAGGCAGAGGTGTAGGCAGTGGAGTTGGCAGTGGCGTTGGAAGCTCACGTATAGGAGAAAGACATTTGTTGATAGAACTCGGTACCTCGAGCAGTATCGACGGAGGATGAAGTAAATTTCCAGAGGATGAAGATCCTTTGTGAGTATTTAATGGGTCTACAACCTACAAATATCGGGTTATTGTTATTTGTATAAACAATATTGTTTCGGACTAGTGACTGACATATTTTTTATTGTCTAGTAAGTTACCTGTATCTCTATAGTATTATGTGGCCTGGCGATAGGTGAATCTGGCGCTAGAGAGGGAATGTGGGATGACGCTATTGATACGTCATCCGCGTCAACAGTGTCATCTTGAGGTGACGAGGCTGTTGGAGTGCTCGACGCTGATATGCCTCCTGACGATGCACGTGATGTCAATGCAGCTGACGATGAGAAGTTCCGGAACATTGCTAATATAGAATCTGCGCTAGATATTTTTGGTGTTCTGAAAATAATTTTTCGTTAGTCGTACCAGAAGATATAACAGATAAGAGTCTATAATGAAAAAAATGTTATATGAGTATAAATAAAAAAAAACTACACCTTACCGCGAATACTTTTTTAAAGCTGCATTCGCTAATGTTAAATCAAGACTAGACATTGAATCACTGCCTTGATTACTCGATGTACTATGAGGCGATCTAATTTCAACACCCGGTGAAGGTGGTGTGCTGGATGCTTTTGCTTTGATGGTCCGGTTAGCTATCACTGCCATCGGTATAGCGATTGTATTGACCATGTCTACATCAGAACTAGAGCTCATTTCTGCTGAAACCTTATTAAGTAATCTAGCAAACGTAACTTTCTTTTCTAATTTAGGATCTGATATGTGCCTCATAGATGGAGACGTTGATGGTGAAGATCCTTCGCTCGCAAACGATGTATCTTTAGTATCTAACCCGTACTCTACAAAAGCTGGAGCGCTCTCTACTGTGCTAAGCGTTTTCTTCTCTGACATTTGTATCAGTTCACCCATAGTTATCTTTTTAGAGTGATCGTTAGCAGGCGATGGGCTAATGAGTTGCTGCAAAATCTGCTTCTTCTCCGCTGCATTTTTCTTTGTTGGTGTAGAATTGTTTCGTTTCTTACGAGGGGATGGTGATCCTATGTAAACAAACACAATGATATAAAACTTGTTTTCGAAGTAGGCGAAATGTTAGCATTCATTGTACAACATCGATTACTTGCAGCTTTGCTAAGATAAATAATATTAAAACTATAATGTTAAAGGCATCAAAATGTCCATTGTCATGCTAATTTTATAAAAGTTTAATCTGTGCAACTAATGGAAGCCAATTCTTTAGGATAAGGTGCTCTTAATTATTTCAAAACGTTACGTGCCAATTAAAAATAACAAGTGGTTCATCAAATAGGAAGCAATTCTTATAAGTCAATTGTGTAGGAATAAAAAACATTTGAAATTAAAATAAAAATAAATATTATAAAAAACTGAAAGTAAGAAGTTAAGCACTACACAAATAGAAAGGACACTATTTTATACATAATATTTGATAGTGATCATTTGTATGTAGTATATATAAATATTATGGCGTCAAAAACTTGCCTCCAATTAATAAAATTTCGAAAATAAATCCAATGCATACAAATGATAATACAAAACGGTGTCCAAAGCATGCAAAGCACATTCATAATAGAAATAGATTTTTAGATATCAACACTACAACCAATAACGTTTGTTGATAAATAAAAATCTGAAAAATTTGGACGACCTAAAAAGGTGCTAACGTAGGAAGGAGCGACTAGATAGATGCTGAGTGTCAATGCATAGTCAAAGGTGCATACACTGAGGTTGACAAGAGTAAATAGGACCGTTAGTTAGCATTCCACATCAATTCATTCAGCAGGGTACATCCAGTAACAAATAGCTCTTGAACACCGCGCGCTCCGCTATACTGATAAATGATATGAAATCGAATGATCCAAATGTTAATATGGAATGATAAGGAAATAAAAAATGACGAAAAGGAAAAAGTAGAAATACATTTAATAATAACAATGAAACTGAAAGAGTACTCGTAACGAGTGTTTATAATGGAGATGAAAAAACTGATTACTTTAGTATTAGTGCAGTTATGGATTTTCATGACAAATAATAAAATAATATTCAATACTTATACGATAAAAGATTAAGCGTTTTGACTTCAAAAGATTTATTTTAACACTGTAATATAAAAATGACTAAAACTATTATATATATAGTTGCGCTTAAGCATCATTAAATGATGATGGCGCAATACTAAATTGTCTAGGAAAAGTCTAAAAGCTTTGTTATCATATAACGTAAACTAAACAGCAACAAAGCTATTATAATATATCTAATTAGGCTGCTGAACAAGTAGCCAATCCGTTGAAAATTTTAAGAATTTAATAACTTTTCAATAAACGGTTCGAATGTTTTTGAAAATTTAAATTTCGAGTTGCAGCTGGCCAATCTTTTGAAGTCAACAGTGTAAAAGCGTATCATGGTCGTCGATTGCGGAGTGGGCGGCGCGCTCCACTCCTTACGTCCGGGCGGCGGCTTTAACAGATCGTCCAAACTAAAGGTGCGCGCGGCTCTCGGGGCGAGCCCCGACACCGACGGCTTGCGGATACCGAGCCGCGTCAGGAGCGTGCGAGCCTCCGCGCCGCGCCGCGCCGCTGTGGACAAACGCCGCGTCAGCGTCCGCAGCTACCGCCGTGTAGCGCCCGCGCCGACCGCCGGCTGCACAGCTAGCGCTACACTCGCGGCTCTCGGCCCCATATTATTCTACTCTACCACTCTTATTGACAATGTCATGCCCCTTTCAATCATTCAGCTCGCCTTCTCCGAAATTTTGTTAATTTTTTCATTGCTCGTCGCCCCATGTTTTAATCTACCACTCTTAATTTTGTTGGTATAAATAGTCTTGACCTTAACTTGGACAAAGTTTAGAAGTGCTATTGAATACCATTAGTTACTAAGTCTTGGAATACGAATCTTTTCTAAACATTGTTATTTTCGTATGATGTATTAGGCATTGGTATTCCGATTTTTTAAATATTTTTTTATAATAATTTACACTCGGTTTAATACTTAAGGAGTTTAGTACATTGTTGAATGTAATAGATAAATAGACTAAGAAAAAACCTATCAGTGCTGAATATGGAAAAGCGGAAAGGACCAAACAATCAAAGCGTATCAAGTTGTGGTTACAAAAGTGTAATTGACTGTAACTCGTGAATTTAACAAAAGAAAAAACGTGCTTCAAACACCCTTCTTCTATCTATAGACCTAACCCTAAAGATTTGTCCTCCAGAGTTTAGTAGTAAAACAAACTTACGTCTTGCACATCGGTCGGCTTCTTCGGCGAGTAGCTTTTCAATTTTTTCCGGGAAGTGTCTTTTAGCACACCACACCAGGCCAATCATACCCAACACGACGAATACAGCAAACAGGCCCAACCAAAAGGGCTCTTGCATCATCCTCGTCCCAAGTCCCACGATATTGGGGGTCGGATTTGGAATTTCACATCTGTAAAACACACAAGCCTTTTTTGAAGAAAAAGTATATTAATATCACATCGGATTTAAATGCTGTCAGTTTAATTTTTAGTACAGTGTATCATATGAATATAATGTTAGCAACTAATAGCAAGTGTGTCGATAAAGTGACGTCATGAGACGCGACTTCAGAAATAGCAGCCTCGGATTAAAATATTAATATAAAAATTGAAGAAAATGTACCTCTTTCCTTTCCAAGACGGGTTGCATTGACACATAAACGTTGCATCTCGCTCCACGCATGCTCCCCGATTGTTACACGGACGCGACGCACACGGCCGTACACGCTCCGCGCAGCGCCGCCCGCGCCAGCCGCGTGCGCACGCGCAGCTGAACCCCTCGCCACCCTCAGACAGGGTGCAATTACCGTACAAGCATGGGGAGCGTTCACAGGCTGTTACGAGGCAGAAAACTCCTGGGATAGCAATGGAAAATTATTTGAAATTATTGAAATATCTCAGATAATATCTAAATATTTATGATTTAAAAATGGGATTACAGCAAGGCTTGGTATGACTTTATTAACTATATTTATAAAAAAAAATACATTGTTATTATCCTAAATTAGATTTTGCATATATTTTATTAATTGTTGAATTAAAAATTCAACCAGAAATAATGTAAAAAGAAACGCTTTGGAATAGGTGACGATTATCAATTTCCAGAAATAGAGTACCACCGGGTGGTATATCAAGGCTTTTTGTTTTCAGTTTATATATTAACGATTTACCGGTGTAATATCCTTGACAATGGCACATGTTCCTCGCCTCTTCCATCGCACATCGTCCGCCGTGCTCACAAGGGTTCGGGTAGCATGACTGCAAAACTGTTTCATCGGGTAGTAATAACACTTTGCTATGGTATTCTGGATCTGAAACATAACGTTTGATAAATATAAATAACGTTTGATAAGCATAAAATTGAGTTAGGCAATTAAGTTTTAGGGTATTTGTATTTTGATTTGTCTAGATTTATCCAATTCCACCATACCTTTTGATACATACATATCTAATTTAAAATTTGATACACAAATATTAAAAATATTTGCGAGCGACAAAACTCATAACTGCCTATTGAAGATGTTCTTAGACGATATCAATATCTCTTCAATATTGGCTCTCTCTCTCTCTCTCTTTAATGAAAAATCTAAGTCCTGAGTGTTTTTTTATGTACCTGCATTAACAATAATGGTTACATCCATATCGACGCCCTCGTCTCCCGCGTGGTGTGTGACGGCGAGGGAATGCAGGTAACTGTTGATGATGAGCGGGCTGGTGGTCGCATCGTCATTCGCACAAAGCGTCCATTGCGTGCCGTTGTTGTCCGTGTAGCTGTCTACTACCTGTTACAATAAATAAAGTGTTACTGGTTATAAATAAATATTTTTGCCTAAAGAGTAACTTTTTATTCGCTCGCGAGAAGAATTTTTCGTTTGTTCCCAGGTGATGGAATATTAATGCCAATGAGTAATAGGACATTTGCAGATTAAAAGTACCAATGCTCGCTCAGGAAACATTGTGACAATGTTATTTCTCTATTGACCATACAATTTCTCTAGGTCGACTAAAATGCAAAAATTTCGTGTGTTCTTGGGCTATCATATGAAAAGCATTTTAAAAGGTTTCTTCGCTCGGATATTAATGTGTAAGTCATTAATAACGATTTGCGTTTTTATTGATATATTAATAAGTCCTTTGTGAAGTCCATTCAATAAAAAAGTACCCTGAAATTTTCGAAATTAAAGTTTAATTGTTATCCTTGACCATGTAGATAATTCAATGTTTTTGATTGTGTTAAGTATGCTAAAATGATTGTTTACGACATCAACAGTAATAAAATTCAACAAATGATCTCCAGAACAAGCTTGGTAACAATATTTTGTTGTTACTGGAGCGTCGCCTCCGGGGGACTTATTTCGTGACGTGGACTTTATATTACCTGTATCCACCCCCTGCCCTGTCCGCACGGCTCGGCAGCGGGCGGTACAAGCGCCGTGTTCGCGAACGCCGCGGCGAGCGTTCGGCCGTGTGACGTCACGAGGCGCGTGCGCAACGCCCCCCGCGCCCCCCATCGCCCTCGCACCGCCCACCGCGTCTCCGTAGTGGGGAGGGGCACCACGTGCGATACGTTAATGTATTTCACTGGAAGTGTTAAATAGCAGTATAATATACGTGACTAGATAATAATAACAATACATTTTGTGCAAAGACCAGTTTATCGGAAACCGTACATTATTTATGGATAAAAAGTAACCTTCCTCCTTGCCCGGCAATCAAAGTGTCTCCATACCGAATTTTAGCACAATCGATTCTGCGGTTTGGGCCCGAGTATAGACAGACCGACACTTACCTATACATATTATAATAAAACAGTAAAATTGGCATATCCGTACTATTAATATTTTTGCAAACTAATCAATGTGAGGGACTTAGCAACAGCAATAGAACACAAATCGACAAAAAAAGTTGTCTGTTTGTACGCGCTAATCTCCGGAACTACTGCATGGATTCGAATAAATCTTTTTTTATTTAATAGCTATTAAGTCTAGGCCACACATAGGATACTTTTTATCCCGGTAAAATGTACGGTTCCCGTGATATACAAATTTTTGCGCAACGAAGTGTTGCGGGCATCGATTTGTTTATGATATTAGTATGGATAGTATGAAAATGTGAATTTCATCGACAGATCCAATCCAAACGCGAAATCTATTTGTCAACACGCTTAAGCCATACAAGAATTAATGAGTTCTTAATCTTGACGGGAGTGAGATAAGATCCCGAAAAAAGTAAATACCAATACCGAAAAATGTTGATTCTATTACTAACCAGTTTGATAATGAGCGAAGAAGCCAACTCCCGTGACATTCTCTCCGGTCTTCAGTCGGAGTCGCATCATCTCCGAGGTAGAGACGAACAGGCCGTTGGTGACGATGGTGGGATCTAGGAACGGCCTGATGGGAGCCCTCTGCGGGTCCACCTGAGGAATTTTTCGGAATCATACATCGGGCAACTTCGCCATCGTTCAACGCGAAAAATATGCTATGTACGGTGTCAGACATGGAGATATGTGGAAGAAGCGGGGGATCAACAATTTAAAAACTGTGATTTTTTGGATGCAATACTTAAGACCACAAAAGATTTAAAATCAAAAGTGTGATTAGTTAGATAATAGCGCAGATAAGTCATAGGATTTGTTAAAATTATAAGGAAAAAGGCAGACTTCCAACATGCGTGTTTCGCGTAACTTTCTAGAATGAAGATAATTATGATCTATCCCTACTAGAGGTATGATCGATCCCTATCGCGCACTTTTTTGAAATTTTAAAATATTCTCATTCGCGAATGTTGAAAATAAATATTCTCAATCACAATGGAGAAAATCTTACATTCGTTACATCGCTAATCCCTAACAGTACTTCGGACCTATATGAGCTGCAAACCCTCAAGAAGAGCGGCTCTTAAATGGCCAGTAACGCTTTTGCGAATGTTTAATGATTGCTTTTTTTCCATCAAGTGACCCGTTAAATCGTTTGACCAGTAAAAATACCTGGATTTCAAGGTAGCTGTCTCGTGGTGCTGAGGTGGAATCTACCGGCATTCCGTTCTCGAATTTTCCATGACCGAAGTCGTAGAAGCTGATGTTGAGGAATACGCGCTTGCCTGGAAGATAATATTCGTTTATTGAAAACATTTCCCGTGCCTCAAAACGTCCAGGGTTAACTAAATAGAAATTGAATATTTTATAACTGATAATAACTAGCCAAGTGGAATCTAATCTACTTCAATCTCACTTTATTTAGTTTTAAGTTTCAAAAACTCTGATATAGGTTACTGTATAAAACGAATATGCAATAACTTCGACAAAACTACATCCTTTCGTTGCTGAAATCTCAAAACTATTTCAACTCTATTCCTTAGATACTTTTTATAATATTTTATATAATTAATATTCTGTCGATTCCTGTGATTTCAGAAGTTTGTAATACAATAATAACCGACTTATATTTACCAACTTAAGCTTTGTAACTAGCATCCACACTATCTAAGGCTTTGGTCAGTAACATAAAAAAATGTTAGAAAGTTGCAGTTGCAGTTGACTCCGTTGCGCCAAAATTCATTTATCGCGCGGGAACAATACATTTTTCCGGCATATAAAGTACTCATCAGATCATTCGGGGGTGGGGACCAGATCATTTTGGGGTGGGCACGGCACCCGCCCTTTATACGCCAATAGCGATGGACAAACGGCTTTAATACTAGATCCGTAGACATACGACAATCAAATTTATAAACGCCTTACCGGTCGGCGCCAATATATCGATAGTACAGTCGAGTCCCGGCAGCAGGAAGTGGGGGTAGTTGGGGCTGAACACCGCCCCCTCCTTCGCGGTGAGCGTCTGCGAGGGACACCCTGGCATCTCCACCGCGCTCCAGTCTAGGAGAAAACCGGTGCCCTGCGTGCTGAAAGCGAATCGGAATAGTTTTATTGTAAAATTTGCGAAAGTAAAATATTCTAGATGACGTCCTGTCGTTTATCGGAATCCATCGGAATGTAGGAGTTCTCTTGTCACACATTTCATGTCTAGGGCTTGCGTTAATTAAAACAATACTTTTATACTGTGTCTGGCCTTTTATTATCCCGAAACTAAACAACCGAACATAACGACCAGCTCCCCTAGACAAGTGGCAAGCGATTAACGTTTACGATAATAGCTTCGCTTGTTTTGTATGGGATTGACATATTCGAACTCGACTAGATCACGTGACTTTTAGTTCGTCTATGTCAATCCCATACAAAAACACGCCATATTCGCTTGACACTTGTCTTGGGGTGCAGGGTGGAAAACTCACTTCGAACGTCCAAACGCTCAAGGTCAACTCGTTTGCGACTTACGTCTTATAGTTTGAAAACTTCACTGTTCAATTATTATCTAGATACCTATAATCCGCGTCCGTATGTCGCGTCGAATAGTTTGTTTTCAGCTCAAGTGTATTGAGGAATTCACACACCATGCTTAAACATGGCAGAATGTAAGAACTCAATAATTTAAATATTACTACCTGCATGTATAATGTAACACTACAATCTGTGAATAAAGAATTTGAATTTAAATTTAATTTGAATCCCCACAGCCACAACAGCATCGCAATAAACTTCTGGCGCATGCTGGCCTATTGTAACCAATAAATTTATAAAAGTTTCTGAGTCGGGTTACTGGTTAATTCTGTCTATTGTGCATCTGCTAAGAGTTATGACCCAAGCTTTGATATGTGACAGGTGAAAAATGCTTCGCCAGACGAAACGGAATAAGCGGCCCTTTTATTTGGTCCTCATTACCATTTCATGAAGTAACTACTGCTAAATGCTAATTTAAGGGATTTTGTAAAATTTGAAATGGTTTGTTAGTACAGGATTATAAATATTTTGCAAAGAATGCCCCATGCGCAGTTCTCAGGGGACACGTCTGATGATATCGGTGTTTCATTTTTTTGAAAAAAAAAAAAACATTTATATTGATTGTAATAATACAATGCTTAAAAAAGACGGTAACCATTGTTTTTTACAAACATAGTCTTTTATTCTAAGTTGCTGAATATATCATACTACCGACCAAATGAACATTAGACGTTTTAGTTTAGAATGGGACGTAGTATAAGTTCTGAAATCCGAGGGAACGTGATCTCTCGAATCGTCATTACAATAATTTTATGGCCAAAGTTATAGATGCGCTTTTAAGCTTAGCCCCTTTTGACATGCACACAGTCGCCGCACGGTCACTATGCCGCGTAAAGTATGAGTGACTATGGGAGGTTTCACATGGCGCTGCGAGCGTGTGTCGCCAGCAGTGCTTACACACTGTAAAAACGGCAACCGTCTATACAAGTGCATACATTACTATGTATGCACTTGTATAGACGCTTTCACATAAACGCAGGCGATCATACCGCGACCGTATGCATGTGAAACAGGCTAAATATAACCGCTTAAAGCGTTTCATTCAGAGTATTTTAAATCTTTATTTTCGCTTTTTTTTGGCTCTCACGAATAAAAACCTGTCCCCTTACGTCGTTTGTCCACCAACAGTCTACCATTCTTGGTTGACGGTTGGAGAACAACTTTATGATGTAGGCTATAAGTTTCATTTTCTAGCGACATTGCTATATCGTCAATGTCATCGCCGCCATTAAAGGCGTAGAGTATAAAGAAACCTGTAGTCTACGTCGTAAAGTAGCATTTTGATCCGGCCCAAATAGTCTCGGTTGACGGTATTGGTGGACAAACGTCCTTAGGGCACTGAATTTGAAGTCAAATCTCGGATGATCAAACCTGTCTTTACGTCAGTATTCTATGCTCTAATCACTTGTCAGTTTACAATTACCATTAGGGTTCTGTAGACGCTATCAAACTATTTATAGAGGAGATAAGGCGGCTCTTGTTTATGGCGCAGGAAGTCTTTAGTGGACGAGGGGAGTGGGGGGTGGGGGGGTGTTTGTGAGACATACGGACGACCTGTTCTAGCGCTAATGTTATTTATATCCATACTAACATTGTGAAACATGTTGTTTCCAAGTTTGGTTCGGACAATGCAGGCTGATCACCTGATAAGATGATCCATGCGTCGCCATCCGAAGCATGGTTCATCTCACTTGTCATGTTAAAAGTCGGTCCTGCGCCTGGTCTCTCGCCAGTTGTGTCGGTCATCTGTCACATTGGATTATGGTAGGAAAGGAAGAGAGAATTTTCTTATATTTTACGCACACACTTTGGCGCTATTACTCCCGCGAAAAAGGCCTCGTTACAAAGAAACCTTGCCCCGTCACCGAAACAAGAATGCAGAGTAATTATTAATATCACAAAAAGTGTTCGTGTGTTTGTCATTACTTTATGCCATAATAAAAAAAATTACCTTAGACTTATTATTATATACTTAGAGTATTTTCTTTCAACTAAATATATGACAAAAACTCTTCTCTCCATGTACAGTAACAAAGACTTATTTTAGCTTTTGTTTTGAAAACTACGATTATATTGTTTATATAGACTAGAGACTGTGGTCGAAATTCGACATAAATATTTAAATCCATCGTGTAGATAAGTTATAAAAAATGTCAAATTACAGACTTCAATTTGGCATTAAGGTTTCGTTAAGAGGCCTTTATTAAGAGTATTTCGTATGTAATTACCATGTCATGTCAAAATATTGTAGTGTGCGTAGCGTTTTATTTCTTAAAAATATGCAAGATTAAAGCATATTTAAAAATAATATTTATATTCCACGCCCCTCCTCCATATCAACTATAACTGGGAGAAAATTCATGCTTCTACATCTACGCGTCTTTCGTAAAAAGGGGTACAAAGTTTTTCGCTCGCGTATAATTATATAGACGTGTAAGGTTTCGGCGCCGTATGTAGCATGTGAAGCAGGAAACTGATAGATGCAGATAGTTCAGCCCGACAGGCGGCAAGCTCAGCATTAATTACGCCAACTTAGAGACTCGTATTACGTACTAAAAACATATTGTATTTGTAATTTTGTATATACAGATTTATATGACACGGCTGACGATCCTTAAAATATTTGGGAATATGGATAAGGGGATAAGGAAGTTGGGCCACAATCGGAAATACAGCACGATGTCGTTTCACGCCAGCTTTCTGTGAGACTGTGGTATCACTCCGGTCGAGCCAGTCCGTTCGTGCCGAAGCTGCCCACGGCAAATCCAGAACATCTGCTATAATTGCTTAAGCCGTTTAAGCTACCCTTCGGCACGAATGGGCCGGTTCGACCGAAGAATTACCACGACTGTACAGAAACTGGTGTGAAACAGCATTACGCTGTGTTTCGTCGAATGAGTGAGTTTACCGGCGCGGAGGTCCTGATTCCTCATTCTCGATTTTGATTCGCTATTCCCGTGACATCAAAAAAATTTTTATAAGAGGCAATAGGGTGTAGAACGTTAAGCCTGTGGTAACACTTCGCATGCTCAATCAAATTGAGACCTAATTCAAAATCGATTGTTGTAGGAAATTGTAATTAAAGTTGTCAACCGTTAGTGACAATTTCCTACAACAGGTGATTATGAGTTAGCTATCTATTTGATAAGACACGCGACTTGACAAAACAGAGTGCAAGCGCTATTTTATGTCGGTTTTATGTGAGGCCGTAGTGTTCATACGGTAAACTCATTCATGCCGATGCAATGGCTTAATGGTCCCTTTACATCGATCCCGTCTATCAATTAATGTGGCTGATAGTGTTTTAAAGTCAGCCATGAATCTAAAAGAGTTTGGATTTTTTGCCACGTCGGCTGCGAAACCCTTAAAAGGTTAAAATACGACAATTAAAGGCATAAATTGCTGCATTGTCCTTCATCCTGTGATGTCAAGGTAGCGTTCAGTAATGACGTCACCGGGAGCGTTCATTAATGACGTCATTAACCGCCAGAGTAATGGAACTTTTTGTTCCCTCTCGTTAGGTGATAATATCTAGTAAGAGAGGGTTAATTAAGTTTTTACACCTGTAGATGCTAGTCTGCAGTTCTCTTAAAAGTTTTTAGGATTATAGTTTCACTAGCTGTTCACGGTGATCGCAAAATAACGACTTAAGTTTAGTAAATTAGGATTTTTAGCAATATTCCGCAAAATAACTTCAACCTGCAAGACGCAGGAACATTGAAAAACTTTTGCTCCGTCGGCGGGAATCGAACCCGCGAACTCCGGCTTAAGCTACCAACGCGCTTACCAACTGAGCCAAGAGAACGCGGAACATTGCTAAAAATCTAAATTTGCTAAGCTCTGGATTTCCGCAAAGTAACGCCTGATTTTATTAATAACATTTCAATGCAAAATTGACATTTGGAGGCCTAAAAAGGTCGTAATAGCAATATTGCAAAGGAATCGCTCAGCTCATTTTAGTACATTTTGTTAAAATATCTATCGATTTTGCAAAACGGAATTTTATTTTCTTCGACATGTCGAGGGCCTTTGACCAAGTGTCTTGTAATATCCTGTGGGATAAGTTGAGGAGCACGTGTGTGCCGGGCCAGTATACCGCCCTCTTCAAATACTGGTATGCTCACCAGAAAAACCGAGTGAAATGGGTTGGTACGCTATCGGATCAGTACATAATGGAATGTGGCTTGAGACAAGGGGGTATAGCTCCCCCTCTCCTTTTCAAACTTTATGTTAATCAACTTATCGAGGAGCTGAGCAGCACTCATGTCGGCTGTCATATAAATGGTGTACGTGTCAACAACATTAGTTATGCTATGGACGACATGGTTCTGCTTAACTCGATAAGCGGACTTAGAGAGCTTCTGTCCATATGCAAAAGATACGAGGAGGCGCACGGCCTCAACTCAAATAAGAGTAAAATACTCATATTCAAGACACAGAAGCAACAACCTCGGAATTGAAAATAATATGACTTTATATGTACTGACGAAAACGCTTTTAAGGTACTTTCGATGAGCATGTGACGTCATGTTAGTAGTAGTTCTTTTCATTTAAAAAATATTAAAAACATAATGAACATTAAATTAATGAATAAATTAGCATGAAATTAGCTAAAATACAGATTTATTTCAGCTTACTTTATTTTTATTAAATGTTTATGAAACTTTAGACTTTTCGTTTTTTACTTAAACGAAATTGTTATTTAAAATAATAAGTTTTAAAACTCATTTTAAAAATAGATTTTCATTTTTTTTTGTAAGTTCCGACTCCTGTCTCGCGTAGATTAAATAAAGAGTACCAAATACTCCTAGTGTTACGTCAGACTATGGCGAATCGTAAACTCCTGCCGCCCTAAAAAGGTCACTTTGCAATATTACTAACAGCAATTCATTTTGTAAATAACTACTAAGTCTGCAAAACAGTGATTTCACTATGAATTTAAATTGATTAAAAAAAAACCTTTTATCTATTACAAAGGTTAACTAGTGTTTGTTTTATTATGACTAACTCCTGGAAATTTATTGAAATTAAATTGAAACCAAACAACCGTTTACTCACACGGGATAATCAGCTAGAACGTTCCATACAAAGTACATTAGCTATCCAAAAGGTTAATTAATATCGTTTGATGCTCGCTTAATTAAGTTATTTGGGTTCAGTACCCGGGGGCCGCGGCCGGGGGTAAAAATGGTTACTGAGAATTCGCTCTGTGTGTGTTAAGCTACAACTTTGAGAAATGTTTTGTTATATTTAGAATTTTTTTTATATTTAGGGGGCAAACGAGCATACATCCGAAGAGGCGAAGTCCGTTGCCGATCTTTTTATGAGGGGATAGGGGATTAGGGAAGTTAGGCTACCGGTAAACTCACTCACTAGATGAAACTCAGCGCAACGTCGTTTCACGCCAGTTTTCTGTGCGGCCGTGTATCACTCCGGTCTATCCGGTCTATTCGCGCCCAAGCATGGCTCTCCCACTGCAATGAGCATGCATATTATGTACTTGAGATCGTTAAATGTCACATTGGTACACGCCTCCACCGGGGTTTGAACCGGCACCGTCTCGAGTGCGTGCCTCTTATATTTATGCCAAGACCTTTATGCTAAATTGAAGCCTGTGATTGAATTGAGAATAGATTATATTTTTATAGCTACTCTACACGATGGATTTAAATATTTATGGTCGAATTTCTACAACAGGGCGACCTCTAATTTTAATGAATACGGCAATTTATATAAAAACGTCAACAATTACCTTTCAGCATCAGCAGCAAATTGTTGTGCCCGTGTTCATGATAAAGCGTATTCTAATAATGTTAACAGATCATTTCTTTATTAGTACGTAAATTCTACATAACATGACGACGACTGCGTATTTAGTAATAATATGTCATTTCAATGTAAATCGTGATCTGAGCTGCGTTTGACGTAACGTGACCAACATACTTGGATCCGCGATCTGGCTGTTTCAACTTCCCTGATAGTACATTCGTCTTCTGGGGTTTATATTACAATTGCGGCCCGTCGTTAGGTTCTTTTGCTACCTGCCCTTGCCGGCTAAAAGGTTTTCGACCGCTGTCGTAGAGCGTCCGTACGGCAAACGCATGAATGTGAAAAGAAAATAGTCTTTAGGTTTTTGGCGGGGATTTCAGAGAGTTACGTTGTGAGTTTTGTATTTCTTCGCTAAATTTGTGTTGTTTCGGTTTTTGATGCGTTATAGTGGTAGAATATCAACCATTAAATATTCGTTATCATGCACAAGTGTGGGCAAGTGAAACAACTTTAAGAAACGTGCTATTTTATGAATCTTTCCAAAACACCATTCGAAGTTTTAGTAAAGCGTCTACCACTTAATTAAATTGTCTGACTTGATGCTTCGGCCGACTTTTTACCATGACTTTGACTAGACTTTAGACTTGACGAAATTTATGTAACCTTGCTAAAAATAACAACATATACAGGAACAAAAAAATTGGTTTCCCGCCTTTACTTGACACTGGCCATGGTTATATAGCCGTAGTGCCATAATATGAAGGTAAGATACTACAATTTCATATTTAGAATACCCGCCAGCGAGCGGGGTGACATTCAGTTGCTTTGGAATTCGAGGTCTGCTTACAGAACTACTCTCGTAGACCACGACGATTTGGTTGAAGTCGTCATAATCTATTTTTTATTTATTTATTTAATTATTTATGTATTTATTCATTCTCAGATTATGTTCATCGGATCAGATATGATTATGTTTACTCTGATGTATGCGTTCATAATTACGAACCATAGAAATGGCGTTTTACATACATGAATCTGGCGTTTATTGACCGTCGTGTAGTGTCACATTAGTAAGATGTCACTTTTAAGTTACACAAACTTACAATCTTTACAAAAATACTTGCCTACAAAAATGAATGATTATAACAGTTATCATTTCTATGACCGTTTATTACATTTATATGTTACTAGCTTTTGCCCGCGACTTCGTTCGCGTGGACTTCAGGTTCGTCCCGTCTTCTAGACTGCTTTCAAGATTACAAAAAAAGACTTTTTCTTTTAAAATTAACGCTAAAAAGTATTTTAGGTGGAATTTTATGAAAAAACAGCTGGTAGTTTTTAAATTTTTATTTCGCTGTAGATTTTTA
>JAOTAV010000004.1:1848307-1859750 GCA_026546445.1 Cyclargus thomasi | reverse complement strand
CATTTCTGACTAATATTATGATTTTGACTATGAATGATGTTAATAGTTGCATTGATAATGATTAATTGTAAAAATAAGATTGTCGTCGTCAGCTACGGCAAAATATGTGGACTGCTAAATATTATGTAATAACTTTGATAACCATATTTTATCTAATTAAACATTTCATTTCATTTCAATACCCTACAGTAAAAAAATATAATCCATACCTTAATGCTAATTTTGGCCAAAATATTAATTGTTCCCTCTAGATCGTATCCAGCGAAGGGCCATAGTGTTTCCAAAAAGCAAGAACCCGAGATGTAGCTTCGCTCTGCACCCTTTATAGACTTTATCACGGGGGGTGCTCAGGGGAATTGTTCGGAATCATTCCACCTGCAACTTTTCGCCATCGACCTACGCGAGAAATTTTACACTCATATCGTCTTGATGAGTGGCAGTCTTCCACCGTGCTTTTTGCGTATCTCTCTGCCTCGCCCAATAAAACTCACCAGCAGTATTTCCGGACCGCTACGACCTACAAACCTTCAAGAAGAGAGCGTATTCCATTTTAAATGGTCGGCTGCACCTGAAACTCTTCTGATGTTGCGAGTGTCCATAGGCGCTGGTAATAGCTATCAATAACCCGTTTGCTCTTTTGCTCCCAGATTTCACATAAAAATAAATGCAAAACTGTGTCTGTCAGTTACCTCTACACTCCCAATCCAATGAACCGATTTAGCTAAAATTTGATATGGAGATACTTTGAGTCCCGGGTAAGGACATAGGATACTTTTTGTCCCGGAAAAAATGTACGGTTCCCGCGCGGTAAACGTTTTTTGGCGCAACGGAGTTGCGGACGTCATCTAATTACACAATAATTATAAAACATTACCTGTCGTGTGCCGACTGGGTCCACTACAATGGGCGTTCATGTTTTTTTTGAGCCATTACTATCCCACTGCTGGACAAAGGCCTCCCCCGTTAATGCTAGCTGTAAATGTTAGCTACCCTTATTAATTAGGGATATAGAAATAGATGTTAGCCGATTCTCTGGTTTTTTGGTATTTTATTGTCATTGTAATTTGATAAAGATCTATAAAGCCGTTTCGACTGTGAAAGGTAACTAATATTTTATATATTTCTAGCTTGTACTCGCAGCTTTCCCGCAGGGAATTAAACGTGATTAACGGACAGAAATTCACACAAACTCCCACATTGATAATATTGAGTAATTGAATTTTTTTATTAAATTCTTTTATTTGTTGTTTCGTTATTTTCGTTCTAAATGCTGCACCCACAATGTTTGTTACGATCATTTATATTTTTATTAGCACGCACCCAAAAAAAATCTTGTTACGAAATACTATGGAATAAATAAGGTGAAAGTTATTTTTTTTTTATCCTCAGCGAAGTTGGGTAAGGACAAAAATTAAAATATCAATATTATAGAACTATCGAAAGGACATAGTAAAATTCACGTGGCTAACAGAAACTTTTAAATCAATTATCAATTTCAAATACTATATTAATATTTTCCATACACTGAGAAATATATAACATAATATAATTAGCCAATATTTCGATATAAAAAAGTAAAATGTAAAACTTTTCTTAATTTTCTTCGTAGAGGTCTCTACGCTCGTGCTACGACGTAGCTCATTGCTTTTTCTACACCATGTGTTTTTTTTCAAATCATGTTAAAAAAATATATTTTAGTCAAATTATTATTTGCTTCAGTGAAGGCTGTTTAATCTTTAATTTATTATTATTAGAAACATACTTTTAAGGTATATACTAGTAAAATTAATATTCAATTTTTCGGAAACATTCGACGTTACAATCATAATTGATAGTAATATTGAATTTAGAGCTACAAAGGATTCGACCGACAAAAATTAAAAGTACACAAACACGAATTATATTACAGCGAAAAAACACTTCCAAAAAAAAAAAGAATTTCCTTATTCAAAAGTTCTTTTAACTGTGAGGTAAAAAATACAATTTGTAAAGTACTGAAATGTAGGTCGCGAGCAAGCACTAGGGTGTCCTGAGAGTCTTCAAAATTCTTAAGATTTTGAATTCTGCATACGTTTAAAAATGAAAACACTGTGCTTTCTAGTACAAATGTTTTTTAAAATTTAGTATACAGTTTAACATTGTTAACTATGTTTTATAACATAATATATAATTTTATAATAATTCTATATATTAAATTTATTTTATAATAATTCTATATATTAAAAATATGCCTAAATCTTACATATCTTTAACTAGTTGGTGACCGCAACTTCGTTGCGCTAAAATTAGTATATACTGCGGTAACCGTACACTGTCCCGGGATGAAAAGTGTCCTATATGTTGCCCAGACCTAATAACTATTAAAAAAAATGTTCAAATCCGTCCAGTAGTTCCTAAGATTATCGCGTACAAACAGACAAACAGACAAACAGATAAGCAGACAACTTTTTTTATCGGTATGTATTCTATTACTGTTTCTTATTACCCTCACATTGATTATTTTGTAAAAATATTAAATGTACAGACACTTCAATTCTACTGTTTTATTATATGTATAGCTTAATAAAACGCTTCGCACAGTACAACACGCACGCTACAATATTTTGACATGACACGATAATCGTACACTAAACATTCTTTTGTTTATGGTTGGTGCTTTTTTTTAATTAATGGCTTGGTATCGAGACCTTTATGCCAAATGATCTGTGATTGAATTGAGAATATATTATAGTTTTTTTAGCTTCTCTACGTATATGAATAAATATTTTTTTTCTATAACATTTAGTGGGCAAGTGAGCAGACGGGTTGCCTGATGAAAAGTCCCGTCGCCGATTGACACTCGTGACATCTGCAGAGTCACAAGTGCGTTGCCGGCTACGGGACCGGGGATAGGGAAGAAGGTGTAGGGAAGTTTGACCTCCGGTAAACTCACTTCCTGGACGAAACACAGCACAACGCCGTTTCACGCCCAAAATGATATAAAATAAGCTGCAGCATGTATGATCCGCAAATGACTAATTAATGAATGCGCAGGCTCGGCCCTACCCCGTGCCCCCTCTGGGGGGGGCATTTTTTGTACCTATAGCTCGCTGGACTGTCAACACGGTGCCGACTTCCTAGGATGTGTCAGACGATATTAATCTAGACTAATGAATGTGTCTGTCTTTTGACCCTGTTATGCATAGAAATACGTTGACAGAAAGTTAGTAGGAAACGACAAAAGTAATTTCTGTACTAGGAAAGTATGTTTTCCTTGCGATAGCAACATCTTATCATCCTACCATTATTATCCTTTGATATTTTTAGGCTCGCAATTTTTAATTACAATTAATGGCAAGTGTACTTTTTAAGTGATATAAAAATATTACGTTACCATTGTAGGGTACGAATCTTCAATCAATTGGTACGAATCTTAAAGTTTTGTGATAAACTGTGTTTTGTTTATGCTTAGTTTAGACTTAACTCTTGGTTACATTACTTATGACTTGTTAGTGCCGGCAACATCATTGCGCAAAAATTTGTATACCATGCGGGAACCGTACGTTTTCCCGGGATAACAAGGGATACTTGTTTAAATTGGAGTGTCTGTACATTTAATATTTATACAAAATAATCATTGTGGGGGTGCTAAGGAACAGTAATAGAACACATATCGACCAAAAAAGTTGTTTGTTTGTACGCGCTTATCTCAGGAACTACTGGACGGATTTGAATAAATCCTTTTTTGTTTAATTGCTATTAACTCTGGACAACATATGGGATACTTTTCATCCCGGGTCAATGTACGGTTACCGCATTATATACTAATTTTAGCGCAACGAAGTTGTAGTACATAAAATCTGTGAAATATCTCACGACCTATCCCTCGATGGAGCTCCACTATATCGCGGAGTTTTTCAGGTTTTTTCATCTCCACCCCTCACCCCCCGCATCGTGCTCGGAATTTGATTAATGCAATGTTCGCGATAATTATTCCTGTTACTATTTTTTGACATAAAGTTTTTTTAAACGTATGAGGCCAAGATCGATTGGGCCGGGCGCTTTCTACTAAGCAATGGGCCGACGGGTCACTGATGTAAAGCGACTACCCTCGCCTAAGGACACGTGTAGCATCTGAAAAGTTGCAAGTGCGTCGCCGGCTTTTCTATCTAGGAATAAGAAAATAGGCTAAGGGAATAGAAGATAACGTGTGAGTTATGCCTTCGGGAAACTCACTCACTCGACATAACCCAAATGCGGTTTCACACCGGTCTTCTGTGAGGCCGTGGTGTTTCGGTCGGTGTGCGGCCTGGCTTAGACACTAGTGTTTATCAAGAGCTGAATGTTTTATTCCGAGTAATTTCTATAGTGCGGGTGTGAGAACAGCGGGTTGTAATGGACCATCCATCACGGAGCGCATCAATCTTATGCAGCGCCAGCGCTGTTAGCCTGGTACTTTCAATTTGTTACGACTGATGTTTTGTTTAATGAGCTTTTTAATTATGCTGACTGTACGAATCTAGGGATCACAAATACGAGAGGTCGTCCTGCGGTCATAAATCGACTTTATAGATTTAGATCCATCGTGTACAGGAACTATAAAAAATATATATCTATTCTCAATTCAATAACAGATTTTAGTTTAGTATATAATAGTAACATAAAGTTCTCGTTACCAGGCTATTGAATTTTATTTTAAAAATCACATACTTCAACCATCGACATGTATGATTATCGTGTAATGTCAAAATATTGTAGTGTGCGTGTTGTAGTGTGCGTAGCGTTCTATTTATTAAAAATTTAAATTTAAGAATCGAATGTGTTCCTAATATAGAGTTCACTGTGAATGTGCAGCGCTGAAAGCGAAAAAAAAAAATTCTCGTGATTTGTATGGCCGAGTGCCCCAGCCACTTAAGTTTGCCCATACAAATCAGAATTTTTTTGTTCGCTTTTAGCGCTGCTTTCACAGTAAACTCTATATCAGGGACACATACGATCCCTAAAATTTTATCATTTACTTTATAAATTATATAATAATATCTATGGATGCTTTACACCACGTTAGTCTGGTCTCCTGGTAAGTACCCGAAGGACTTGTGTTACGGGTACCAGACAACGGAAATATATATTTAATACTTTTATACTATACACATATTTAAGATGTTTATTATATGATACACATATTTTAAACACATCCACGACTCAAGAACAATGAAAAAACTTTTCTTTTGTTCCGTCGGCGGGATTCGAACCCGCAACCCCCGGCGTGAGCTACCAAGGTTCTCAACCACTGCGCCACAGAGGTCGTCAGTATATTACTACTTAAAAGATGCTACTAGGCTAACGACCCAATTTTGGGGGTTTCCTTAGTCCAACACGTGGAATTCTTGAATGTAACCTGGCTAAAGGCTCAAGTTTTGTATTTTCTCTTGTAACAATATTTTTTTATGAGAATTAGGGGGCAAGCGAGCTCACGGGTCACCTGATGGAAAGCGACTTGCCGGCCTCTATGAGGGAATAGGGAATGAGAATAGGGATAAGGAATTAGGGAAGTTGAGCCTTCGGTAAACTCACTCACTGGACGAAACACAGCACAACAAGCAACGCTGTTTCACGCCAGTTTTCCGTGAGACCGTGGTATCTCTCCGGTCGCTGAGTGCTGAAGCATGGCTCTGCCACGGCAATGAGTGTCCGTATTATGTACTTGAGATCGGAAAATGTCTCATTGGTACACTCCTCCACCCGGGTTCGAACCTGCAGTCTAAGGCGAACCAAAGGTCTTACCCACTTGGCCACAGACTCTCTAAATATGTCCAACTGTTAAACACAGCCTGGCTGCAGGTCCAGGTTCGGTTTTAAATTGTACAAAAGCTCGATTAGATTCGATCCTCGCGGGTTGTTCGGTCACAACCGGTCAGACCGCTTTGTCCACCCTCGTCCTGGCAGTACTACGACGCAATATCAATCGTATCGTGTATGAAATACGGTTGGAATCAGCTACTCATCAATTCTCGATGTCCCGGCAAAGGATTGCGATGTAAAAGCAACCGTAAAATTAAAGAAATTGAATTGAGTTCAGCTATTAATCTACCCAAAGGTCCTGGCGGGCGAGGACAGTGGAAATTGCACCTTATAACTTATAACTCATGGTTAATTTTTGTTTGTATCACTCCCAAGTCATGACCTACGAGATATTGGGATGATTTGAATATTCGTTAACCTGTCCGGTGGTTGGTTCGTATAGTCACGGGTATAGTGAGGAAACATACATACATACCAAAATTATAAATGTGAAAGTGTGTGTGTGTGTTTCTGTCTGTCTGACTGTCGGTTACCGCTTTACGCTCAAAGCACTGAAACGATTTTGCTGAAATTTGGTATCGAACTATTTTAAGTTGCGAGGAAAGACATAACCATAAAACTTTTTGTGCCAGAAAAATGTTCATAGGCTTTAGGTTTTATTTTGAAAATGAAACCTATAGCCTGAATCAGAAAGTGGTATTTTATTGGTTCAAATTAATGACGGCACCCGGTGGACAAACGGCCTTAGGTCGTTTGTCCTCCAACACCGTCAACCGAGAACGAGATTGTTTCTGCCGGATAAAATGCAACTTTATGACATAGACTACAGGTTTCATTTTCCTCTACGTCTTTAATGACGTCGACGACATTGACAATAGATCAATGTCACTAGAAAATTAAAATTATAGCCTAGATCATAAAGTTGCATTCTATCGGGCCGAAATAATCTCGTTCTCGGTTGACGGTGCTGGTGGACAAACGGCATTAGCCTATGTTCGAATTTAAAATCACTAACACATTTGTCTAAGCTGCGGAACTAGAAAAATTTCGCACCAGAAATATATAGTGGGGTCGGGGAACCACTAGCGCCGTACACCTGCATCGCGCTTTATAGGTTTTCTTATTACATCAGTGAAGCTTCACCCTTGTCCATGTGCCATCAGGTGATAACTATATAAAAATACTAAATAAAAAAAGTTTTTATTATTATAATTATTTATAACAAACGGTTGTTATAAATAATTATAATAATAAAAACTCCCACACCGGCTTTGGCGACGGTGACCGGATTAAAAGAAACCAGGGTGATTGCGCTGAAGTAATTTTGTAGTACCCAAGTGTGTGCCTATACTCAAGAACACTCTCTCTTCCTTTACTCATAACCCAGTGGGACGGATGTCCGGCACGACAGGCGAGAGATCAGGCGCAAAGCTAACCTTTTGCATGCCCACTCGACGCATGGATCATCTTACTTGTCAGAATCAGGAGATCAGCCAAACTTGCCATGGGAGAGCCATGCTTCGGCACAAATGGGCCGGCTCGACCGGTGTCATACCACGACCTCACAGAAAACTGACGTGAAACGGCGTTGTGCTGTGTTTCATTTAGTGAGTATGTTTACTGGACGCGCAACTTCCCTAATTCCTTATCCATATTACCATTCCCTATTCCCTCATAGAGGCTAGCAACGCACTTGCGACTCTTCGGATGTCGTGAGTGTCCATGGGCGACGGCAGATGCTTTCCATCAGGTAACCCGTCTGCTCGCGTGCCCCCTAAATATCATTAAAAAAATTGGAAATAATGTTTTCAACGCGGGAATTCGAATTCGAATCAACGACCTCCGAGTCAAGATCCGACCTCTATACCACTAGACCGCTGAGGCATTAAATTATAAATCAGTACATAATGCAGTTTGTGCAAGGAGCAGGTCTGGTACAACATTCACCGCCGGGCCTTGGTAATGAACTATGAAGGTCAAGGATATGCCTTCCGCGTGCTTTTGTGAGTTCTTATGATTAAATTATATTTAATACATAATAACAATCGCTTCAAACTTAGTCTGTCACTGTTAAAATTTAGTTAACTTTCCGAACCTCGCTGCATGTAGCCGCGCAACATAACAAATCGAATATAATGTCACTCATGACGAATATAATGCCACTCATGACGAATATAATGCCACTCATGATTCGTCATGTCGAATATGATGCCACTCATGAAGAATATAATGCCACTCATGACAAATATAATGCCACTCATGTCATAGCAGAAAGCTGAAATTTTCGCCATCTAGTAAGCTTACTACACATACTAAAAATCCGAAATTCCAAGTCTGTAGATCACTTAGTTCTGAAGTTAAGCGATAGCAAAGTTTCGCATTTTTGACACTCACTCACTCATGATCACCATTTAATTTGGCAAAAACTTATATACCTTGATAATGTTATTATGTAAGCCTCCTTAAATAATTAATTTATTTTGTTTTCATTATTTTTTGTTATAGCAGAAACAGAAATACAAAATTATCACAATCTGTGACAATTTTAACTCTCTCGCTATTACTTTTCTTGAGATAGAGCCTAAAAACAGACAGACGATAACCCTTTGGGCATGGAAGCCTAAAAGAGACGAAAAAACTGTGCCAAATAAAAAAGAACATTTCTACAAAAAGACGTGAAATCCCTCAAAAAACATTCTGTAAAAAAGCAGGCCAAGTCTCGATTGAGCTGCTTGTTTATCTGTAAAAAGTAATGAAATCTAGACAAAGGAGACTTGGCCTGCTTTATTACAGAATGTTTTTTGGTGAGTTACATTATTATAGTTTGTAAGCAATTTTCGCAAACTATGGCAATGTTCACCGCTAAATTATCTGGCTTATCATTTTTTCTATTCTTTAAATATTTAATTTATTAAAATACATATTGCCTAATATATTTGTGGAGTATGAGCGTAATGGCCAAAGGAAGATCTTCCGATCGAGAGAGGTGTTATACTCGGTCAGGCCCACGTGATGTATATCAGCTGTCGTATATATACCGCCGTGTTTCGAAAACTTCGATAGCGCAATGCAGGATTATTACGCTTAATGTGGGTATCGCCACAATATTTATATTTTTTTTTGCTTTAGGTAAAATGTAGGATAGGCCCCGCTTCTCATCAGCCAGGTCTGCAGAGCCGTATTGGGTTGTAATAGGAGAGTTATATGACAATTGACAATGTTTCAGATACCTATTTAAAATTTGCTATCAGCTCTCAAATTATTTTAGTATTGTAAAATTTGACGGCGTCCCTAGCGGTCACTTGCGGAACTAAAATTTTCATACTAATTCACGAACTCAGTATTGAGTATCGACGAATACTGTCGCTTTAAACTCATGGTAGATGTATTGGTGTAGACAGCCGTATTGTTGTAAAATAGCTTAGATTATATTCCCTATTTTATTTTCAACCGAGCCACTGCTGAACGGATTGAAAAAGTTTTGTATATCACTACGTCAGTCAGTCACCTTTAGATTAATGTATTTGTTAGCTCACGTAAATCTAAACACAAAGCAGATAAAAAATAGAACAGGTTTTCCCGATGTAAGAGTTTTATTGAAATGCAAAATCACATGAGTGGTGATAACGCAGACATGGAAATATTTAAAACAGCAGCAGGTAAAGGTTGTTACAGTACATGCCGCCATTCACGGTGCGACTAAAAATACTATCATTATAAAATACTAGACAATGCTAGTGGGTAAGACCGTTGGTTCGCACTCGAGAGTGAAGGCGTGTACCAATGAGACATTGTCAAATCTCGAGTACATAATACGGATGCTCATTTCCATGAGAGAGCCATGATTCCCACGAATGGGCCGGCTTTACCAGAGTGACGACCTCGGCCTCACAGAAAACTGGTGTGAAACGGAATTGTGCTGTTTCATTCGGTGTGTGAGTTTACCGGTGGGCTAACTTCCCTTTATTATCTATGCCCTCATAAAGTCCGGCAACGGACTTGCGACTCTTCGGATGTCACGAATGTCCATGGGCGACGGCAGTTGCTTCCATCAGGTAACCCGTCTGATCACTTGCCCCTAAATATAATTAAAAAACATGTATCATTAGGGGAAATGTACTTTTTCCGGGATAGAGATATAGTACGTTCTTCACCGGAACTCAAAGTATCTCCATACTAAATTTGAATAAGTCGGTTTAGCGGTTTAGGCTTTAAGAGGTAAAAGACAGACAGACGGACGGAAGGATTGACAGATACACTTTTCACAATAATATTAGTTTGGAAATATGGATAGCGTAACAAGGAGTATGCCAAACGGCATTTCAAAACGTTCGGGCTTGACCAAATGTTGCCATCCTATTCGACGTCCTCTGTGGCTCAGTTGGTAAGCGCGTCAGCGGTAGCTTAAGCCAGGGGTCACGGATTCGCATCCCGCCGACGCGACCTAGCAAAAAGTTTGTATCACTTGGCCACTTTTTTATTTATTTATACTTTACATTATATATATTTGCCCGTGAATATAATTGGATCGATTCACTGCCATCTTAGCGCGAATAGTGATCCGTGAATAGTGAACATAGTGTTACTAACGACGACCGGTCGACTCAGACGTTGAGGCAGGTCGGGACAAGGTTACTATGACATATCACAGACAGCATCATCATCATCATACCTTTGAAGTTTAGCACAATCTTAATACTAAATGGTACCCGTAACTCCGCTGCAAAATTCGTTTATGTACGAACCGTACAATTTTTCGAAATAAAAAGTATCCTATGTCCTTTCCCGTGTCTCAGAGTGTCTCCATATCGAATGACAACAATATCAGTTCAGCAGTTTCGGAGTGAGGAGGTAACAAGGATAGACAGGCGCAGTTTATAATATTAGTTTTGATTGTCCACCCAGAACTATCAATGCAACATGAGCCGTTTAGTGATGGACGAGCGCGGGGGAGTAGGGGGGGTGTGCGACGGGCAGGGGGGAGGTGGAGGGGCGGGGGAGGAGGTGAGTCGCGAGATTTCCATAAATTAGCGGGCGTCGGTGACGTGACATTGCACTACTTCCGTACAACGCGCGGTATAAAAACTGGGACTTGAGCTTAGCCGTTATAGACTAAGAGTTGGCAGCAATTTTTTTAATGATGGTATGGGGGTAAGCGAGCAGACGGGTTACCTGAAAGCAACTACCGTCGATCGTGGATACTCGCGATGTCCGAAGAGTCGCAAGCGCGTTGCCGCCCCTAATGAGTGAATAGGGATAAGGGATTAGGGAAGTTGAGCCACCAGTGAACTCATTCACTGAACGAAAAACTTTTCTGTGAGGCCGTGATGTCACTCGGGTCGAGCCGGTCCTTTCTTGCCGAGGCATCGCTCTCCCACGGCAGAAATTATTTATTATTACACGTGCAAAGCCGAGCTTCTGGTTTGATGAATGATTCTAACTAGTAGTCAGCAGTCTGTTATATTAACGTTGCAACGTTCATGTTTAGCCGATGACAAGGGATGAGGTGGGGTCCAAAAATTATGAAAATTGTGAGACATTCTTTATCGATGGACCCTTATCTATAATAAAATTAATCTAATAATATTCTCGTGTCACAGTTTTCGTTGCCATACTCCTCCGAAACGGCTTGCCCGATTTTGATGAAGGTTTTTGTGCTTAC
>JAOTAV010000004.1:1824679-1848207 GCA_026546445.1 Cyclargus thomasi | reverse complement strand
CGCACTATTTTATAAAATGCAACACCTGTATTATAACCATATTTTTACCAAATAAAGCATGATTATGATTATGATTATGATTCAAACCATTGTCTTGAGATAATCCCTGTAACCAATAGCTCATTAAATAACTTTGTTAGTACCGGACTCAGATACTCTATCGATCCCCGCATTAACTCATTTGGTATTTTGTCTGGACCTGGTGATTTTTCTACTTTTTGACTTTTGATAGCCTTTTCAACCTCTGATTGCAGTATTACTGGAATAAACTCCTTTTCGCTACTTATGATCTGCGTTATATCTTGTGAATAATATTTTCGTTGATTTGAGTAAAAATTTCGAAAGTAATTTGTTGCCAGGCTTAGAATTTTGGGTCTGTAGTGATTTGAGACTCTTTGGTTTTCAAGTTTGGCATCCATTTAAGGCTTTTCGTGTTCCTCCCGTTTTGTTAATATGATATTCTAAGGTCTTCTTTCTGTGTGCTTCCCTGTCTCTTCTCATGTTTTTGCGTATTTTTAACCGACTTCCAAAAACGAGGAGATTATATGTTCGGTTGTGGATATATTTTCTTATGTATGTTCAACCATAGCTCCGCCGTTTGTAAACCGATTTTCAAAATTTTTTTTTGTTATATAGGGAGTCAAACATTTGAATTTAGACAATCGTGTTACGTGTTAGCTGGTACCGACTATAAATGAATGACTATAAAATAATGAAGATTGTGTACGGAAATAGGCTGATGCCTCACCGAATTCTGAATTTTATTTAATACTTTTAGTTTCTTTTATACTATTTTAGTTTTTTTTCTTTGGAAGTCGGTTTTAATTTTTTGTTAAAAAATAATAATTTAGCCTAATTCTTATTTTCGTTTCATATTCTCTTTTCTACTCTTTTTTGCTATAATCTCTTTTCTGTCTTCAATTAGCTTTAGGATTGACAATTGAGGATGAAGAAATTCTATTCTATTCTGATGGAAAGCAACTACCACCGCCCAAAGACACTCGCAACATCAGGGTTGCATGTGCGTTGCCGGCCTTTTAAAAGGGAATACGCACTCTTCTTGAAGGTTTGTAGTTCGTAGCGGTCCGGAAATACTTCTGGTGATAGTTCATTCCAGAGTTTTACTGTGCTAGGCAGAAAGTTACGCGAAAATCGTACTGTAAAAGACTGCCATTCAAGTAAATTTTAACTTACTTTTAAGTGACTTAACTTGCTACTTGTTACTAAATTTTGTGCTAACATGCAGTTAAGTCACTTAAAATTAAGTTGAAATTTAGTTTACTACTTATCTACTTATTACGTGTAAACCAGACATTAGGAACCAAAGGCTTTTCTGAGCCTTTCAGCGTACTAAATATATACATATAATAAAACATTAAAATTGGCGTGTCTCTACAATTTGTACCACATTTCATGAAATTAATATTATTATTAATAATATTTTTAAAAACTAATCAATGCATGGGGCTTAGGAACAGCAATAGAATGTGTTCTATCGACAAAAAAAAGTAAGTACAAACAGACAAAAAGATAGACAAACAGACATGTCTGTTTATCTTTTTATCTATTTGTACGCGCCAATCTCCGTAACTACAGAACAGATTCGAATAAATCTTTTTTATTGAATACCTATTAAGTCTAGGCAACACATACTTTTTATCCCGGAAAATTTTACGGTTTCCGTGATATACATATTTTTGCGCAACGAAATTGCGGGCATCAACTAGTTATAACTTCATTTAAACGTTTCTTACGGTTTTCAGATACTTGAGAGACATACAAAACCCTAAACTAATTATACAATTAAAATTATAATTTATAATTACGTTTTAAACAATTACCTACCTATAGTTGACAGGATCGGTGCTGCCTCTTAGGCTGTTGAGATTCGACTAAACATAGAAACTATAAATACAATAACTACATTATATACTATTATTTATTATGCGTCTCTTAATTAATAAGTAATTTGAATAAACTTATTAATAAAAAAATGTGTATACTGTATAACTAATTTTTTTTAAATACCGTTGTGAGTAATAAAAACCGTCTTCCAAAGGAAAAACAAAAATTATAAAAAAGAAACTAAAAAGTATCAAATAATATTTATTCTTTAATAGTGTCTGTTTCAGAATTCGGTGAGGCATCAGCCTATTTCCGTACACAATCTTCATAATTTTAAAGTCGGTACCAGCTTACATGTCACGATTTGTCTAGATTTAAAATTTTCACAGCTGAATATATAACCTCCTCGTTTTTAGAAGTTCGTTTAAAAATTTAAAGTTTCGACGATATAGTCGCAGGCGACAGCTAGTGTTGTAAAGCGAGAACAATCGCTGGGTGCTATATACAAAAGGCGTTACAATACAGTCATAGGGAATATGCGTGTAAAACAAAATTTACTGAATGCAAATTATTACGATAGTGGGATTCTGAAAGTTTTAAATTTATAAAAAAAATTTGAAAAAAAACTTCTTCATACCTAAGTAGGCACCCTAGCTACTCCGCCACGCCGCTCATAAGTGCGTCGAATTTATCGATATTATTAAGGAACTGAAACATGAAAAACATATTTCCTGTATTAGAACCACCTTTAAATATTTAATTAATTTTGTTTTTAGTATTTATTGTTATAGCGGCAACTGAAATATATATTTTATGAAAATTTCAACTATTCTCAAGCTGTTACCGTGCATGAGATACAGCTTCGAGACAGACAGACGGACAGACATCGTCTTAGCAATAGGGTCCCGTTTTTACCCTATGGGTACGGAACCCCAAAAAGACAATGTATTTAAAATTGTTTGGTGTGCATCCGTTGTCTGATTGCCATAACACAATTTGAACTTGGGATGGGATTTGGCGGCGTACAATACCTAACTTGTACGTTATGTACGTATTAATTAAGTATTTGAATTTGAATTTTGAAGAAGATGCCAGTACGTGTGTAACCAATTTTCTTGCACGACCGTGTAAGCGCTATCCGTCACTAACTTTTCCCATGCATCCAACGAAGACGAATGATGTAAGTTGGCGAGAGCTTACAAAAACTGCATCTCTGCTATGTAGACGGAAAAATCTCATCGCCCTCAAGCCAAAACCACCCTTAAACGCCACGATATTAGCGGTATAATCGCATCGAATGAAACTTTTGAAATTCAAACCTTTGACGTAGTTTTTTTTTAAGATGTGCATGTGTTTTCTAAAATACTTTAAGTTATCGACAAGGATTTTGCAAAGTTTCCTTTTTAAAGTCTACGCTACCTGGAGTCAATTTTCGGTTTCAATATGTTTGGGAGTTTTCCTGAAAGTTACAGATACACTCTTAGAAACTGTTTTATAAGGACAAAATAATCGTACACAGATCACATTACGACTGACGAGGAAACTTTTATAGGGATTTTTTAAAATTTTAACCTCTTTTTTAACCGACTGCCAAAAAAGGAGGAGGCTTCTCAATTCGTATACATGTTCTTTTTTTTAAATAATTCCTTTAATTCGACTAAAAGTTTTTTCTTAGAGTTTATAATAGAAACATATATTTTGAATTAGAAAATGTATGTTTATTTGTGAACCTGCTTAAATGAAAGTGAAGTAATAATTTTAATTTTATCTATACCAGCTTTAGCCTGCGGCTTTACTCTCGTATTAAATCCGATAATCACGTAAGAATACGAATATTTCGGGAAATAAAAATTAAATATAAACATGATATTTTTCTGACTTAAGCCTATTTAAATGAAATTAGATATGCTGGTGCCAGTTATATATTAGTTTACTAATCAGTAATTTTATATAGGCTTTATTTAACATTATTATTTATTTAATATGAATTAAAGCCTACAAAGGCATAAAGTCTATAGACCGTAGACGTCTCAAAGTTTGTAATAAAAAAAATATTAAGCCAAATAATATAAAACTACCAACTACTACCTACTAACTAGAAAATTAACAAATGACAGACTGAAAACAAACATGGATCATAACACAGGCAAACAATAAAATTACAATAGGCAATTGATAATTCACAATATGGGGAACAAAATGGCGGACCAATATGGCGGAGAATTGGTAGTTCATAGCAAATTCAATCCGGATTCATTTGCTTTATTTGTGCAATCAATTGGCCAAAAAAATTGGACGCCGTATTTCGGGGGTAATGCATTGTTTTATTTTTTAAAACTATTTTCCAATTTGACGAACAGGAGGTAGGTTCCAATACTTGTGGAAGCTAGTTAGTCTTTTGTCCAATGTAACTAACATGTAACAATGTTACATTTCAATACGGATTGACTGAGGGTTCTCTACTTCAAAATAGTGCATGAATAAAGGGGGACCTTAACAGAGATGCATATTAGGGACCATCCATAAAGTCGACAAAATCCGAAGTTTTGTCAACTCTCATTTAAAATATCATTCATATTAATTTTGTCTTGGAAGTACACTTGTATACTTTATAATAGATATTTAATTAAAAAGTAAAATAATGTAGACTTATTTTTTTTTCTCTATAATTCTTTTTTTGTTCTTGCCTGTTTTTACTTTTGTCTCTTTTATTTTTGTTTTAATTGAATTGCTCGCGATGTAGTGTAATGTGTGAGTCGAATAAATGTTTTATTTATTTATTTGAAAGTTTATATACCGGAGTTAAAATATTCTTTTGTGTTGGTTAGTCCATTTACCGAGGAATGTATTTAGGCTTATAGGCTATATAACATCACGCTACGTCCAACAGGAGCCGAGCAGTGATCAAAAAATGTTGTAAAAACGGGATAGTTTATAAAGTTTTACGCGGGCGTAGCCGCGGGCAACTGCGAGTTCAATATGTCGTAGTGTCACGTAATGCAGTCTCCGGATTACGGAACCCTAAATCATCATGTCATTTACAAAATCAACACGGGCAGGTCAAAGCACAATGTTGATTTGGCTTTATACAATGTTGCTCGTCAACAAACACACAATGTTTGACGATGGTGTTTGATCTATTTAATTGAGCGGAAATTAATGTCTATCTTTATTAATATAGTAAAATACTAACGGACCCGACAGACGCTGTCCTGCCGGTCTTGGTGTCTCAATCTAAACCATTTTCAAATCACCTAAAACACACACAAAAAAAATCTTGAAAAACGGTCCATTCGCTTAGAAGTTCGGTGACAAACACACGCACACAAGAATTATAGATATAAAGATGTGTAAATATAATCTATACATATAATAAATCAAATTGGCGTGTCTGTACTATTATTATTTTTACATAGTAATCAATGTAGGGGGCTTAGGAACAGTAATAGAATAAAAATCGACAAGACAAAGTTGTCTTTTTTATATTTTATAAATTATCTGTTTGTCTGTTTGTACGCGCTAATCTCGAATAAATCTTTTTTTATTTAATAGCTATTAAGTCAAGGCAACACGTAGAATACTTTTTATCCCGGGAAAATGTACGGTTCCCTTGTTAAAAAAAGTTTTGCGCAACGAAGTTGCAAGCATCAACTAGTACATAATAAAGTTATATATCACTGAAAAGTTCACCTAAAAGTCATCGCCCCGAGCGAACCCGGACCTACAATGCTAGAACTTACCTAAATTGATAATAATTTGAAGCAAATAAATACAAAACCCGCGGGGACGCCGCAAGGTCGCCGTACTTAGCATATCGTGTAAACAACAGGCGGGCACCTAATATTATCACCGGGGCAGTTGGAAGTACGTTGCAACTGCCGTAGGAGAGCCTCTTCCCATGCTTCGGCACGGATGGGCCGGTTTGACCGGAGTTATACCACGGCCTCACAGAAAACTTTTGTTTATTACGTTATTAAAAATCGTCGATAAACTGGTGTAAAACGGCGTTGTGCTGTCTTTCGTTCAGTGAGTGAGTTTACCGGTGGCCCAACTTCTCTAATCCTCCTATCCGTGTTCCCATTCCCTATTCCCTCATAAAGGCCGGCAACGCACTTGTTACTCTTCGGATGTCACGAGTGTCCATAAGCGACAGCAGTTGCTTTCCATCAGGTAACCCGTCTGCTCGCTTGCCCCCTAAATATCGTAAAGAAAACAGTTTAACCGCGTTCCGACAACACGCCTGTAACTCTCCCGGTGACCCGTTTTCTCATTTATTTCATAAAAAAAAACATACCATCCATCGTTTTGAACTTTTTTGTACACTCTACGTTATCGGCGATTATCGTGTTTATACTCGGCGCGATATTCGTGCAAGAATAAGCGGATATAAGGGGGGGTCCTATGGTTCTTCTAAACTCCCACCCTTACTCATTATCCGTCGATATATACTCTTCTGATATTTCGACTGTCTGTAGTGTATGTTAGTAAATGTAAAATGTAAAGTCAGCGACATTCTGGTTGGCGATGTAACTCCTGCGAGAGTCAGTCGTCTGCCCATCGCTGACCTAATGGGTCGTAAAATAATAATAAATAAATAACTCAGTGCACCAAATATTTTATTGGGCGACGGCAGTTGCTTCCCATCAGGTAACCTGTTTGCTCGTTTGCCCCTTATCTTACAAAAAAAAACACGTAACCTTTTTGATTGCTGATGCTCAATCCTTCATGGGTTCAACTCGCACGCCATCTACACAACCCTTCGTAGTACCTTATTAATGAGTCGATTAAAGACGATCATGGACGATGATCGACGAGCAGAGCCGACGATTACCTCTCCGCGATCGTGCTCGCGTGTCATCGTTTGTAGTCACTGCATGAATAAGTTATAACGAATTGCCATTAATTTATATCGTATTTGTATTCCACAACTTCTCTGATCGATCAGGTATTTGGAGGTTTTTAATAATTTCTCCGTAAGAAACCAGTTCAAACTTCATTTGTATAACTTAGTCGCTACCCTAAACAAAAAGCAAACCAATCACGTCAATCTTAATTCCCAGAATATGAAGGGAACATAAATAAAATTTCACACAGAAGGAGGTCCGACTGATATATTACATAGATTATTCAAAGTACAATATCGGCCGCGGACTCATATGAAGGCTTCGGGGAACGCAGATTGATGCATCAGAAGAATGTGGTGGGGTACCACTGCTGAAGGTTTGATGCATGAGAAAAATGTCGTGGGGTGCCACTGCTAAAGATTTTATGTATCAGGAAAATGTGGTGGGGTGCCACTGCTAGAGATTTGTAGTATCAGGAGAATGTGGTGGGGTGCTACTGCTAGAGGTTTGATGCATCAGGAGAATGTGGTGGGGTGCCACTGCTGGAGGTTTGTAGTATCAGGAGCATGTGGTGGGGTGCCACTGCTGGAGGTTTGTAGTATCAGGAGAATGTGGTAGGGTGCCACTATGTCAATCCAATATAACACGTCAAGCGATTTTTGTAAAAAAATAATCGCTTGCCACTTGTCTAGGGGGGGGCTGATCGGGGGCCCCTTCCGGCTGGGGGCCCGTAGCATTTTACCGGCTTGCCACCTTGTAGTTACGGCACTGTAAAGTTCCCTGGAGTAAACAAACATAAATGCACTTTAATATGATTCAGTCTTCAAACTACACTAATATTAAGCATTGATAGACAAGGATAAACTATTCAAACGCTTACATTAAAAAGAGACAGCAGATTTCCGTCTGCACCTCCCGGAATGTCTAGCTAATGCATGCGTCTGACTCGTGATGAAGACAGATGAGCGAAGAACTCAGATAAAGGATAATTAATTTTTAAATCACTACATTCGAAAAGTCTGTAATTTCATCTTTTATTCCAGAAATAAGCACCAAACACTTTGCTTGGTTTAAATGTGTTTGCCGAAAACCAACTACGGAAGTACTGAAAACATTTAAAGTGGATAAAATAACTAAAATCGTATCAATTAAAAAACAGTAAATTAAATTAAAAGGCAAATAAAAAAAAACTCCAAACCCGTATGGCAAAAGACTCATTAGCGTCGTCGAAATATTTTTATAAAAAAAACTAAGGAAAACATTCGAATTTCAAACTTTCGCTTTATTTATTTAGTCGGCGCGACCGGTCGTCCTTGCCCACTCTCGGTTTCTACGGGCTCTACGGACGATAGACACGTCAAACTTTACTATACCCGTTCAACGTAGTTGAAGATTTACTAATTAGGGAGAAATAGATAAAAAACAAGTTTGTTTATGGTTTGTTTTTACAAATATTACAGTAAGAAGATGATTCATTATAAATTTAGTTTAACTAGCTGCCCCGTGCTCACTTGGCCGTTCTTATCATTTAGGGATATTAATAAAACGTGTTATCCGTTTCTCAGGCCTACTGAAATACATTAAACCCCTTAAATATTTAGTACTTGTTGCCCGCGCCTCTGTTCGCGTGAAACTTTATAAAATATCCCGTTTTTAAGTGGATTTCAACAACTATCATTCTTTTTCAAAAAAAGCATTTTTTTTCCTCATTTTGGTGGTTTTAGTGTCACCAAAATGAGGAAAAAAATGCTTTTTTTTCCTTATTTGGACGGACATGATTTTTTCATATTACATATGACGACAGAACTAAATTGTGTCTTTAAAACTTATCTACAATTCTTAACGCAAAATTGAAATATTGTAAGGAGTCACTCATATAGCACGACTACATAAAATAAATTGATATTAATATTGAGAAAAATAGATCGACGACAAGCCACCAGAATTAGAAATCGCCTATATTCACACTATATTGTCTAGGAAAATATTTATTATTTTGAAAAATAGTTACAGGGCCTTAATATAGAGTAGTAAAAAAGTATATAGAGTAATAAGTATATAGAGTAATAAAAATAAATATAGAGTAGTAAAAAAGCGAAGAAATTCACACTTTTACAAGATTTCAGATTATTAATCCGCTCCTATTAGTTGTAGCGAGACCTACAGCCTTCCTCTATAAGTGGATTTACCAACATCAAAATAATTTTTCAATTCCGGCCAGCTGTTCCTGAGATTAGCACGTTCAAACAAACAAACTCTTCAGCTTTATATTATTATTTCTTACGTTTTTAGCACAGAGCTGAAATGGTCACCGCTTAAACTACTTAACAGTTTAAGCGGTTACCATTTCATCTCTATAGCTATTACCGTTCTAGATAAGCCTAGAGACAGACAGATATCGTAATAATACCGTTTTTAGTTTGCATACGGAACCCTATTGCGATGTAAGTAACAATATTTCGCTGTGTGAGAGCCATGCTTCGGCACGAATGGGCCGGCTCGACCGGAGTGATATTACGGACTAACACAAAACTGGCGTGTAACGGCGTTGTGTTGTGTTCCGTTCAGTGAGTGAGTCTGCCGGTGGACCAACTTCTTCGATCCCCCTATCCATATTCCCTCGAAGAGACCGGCAACGAAGTTGCGACAGTTGTTTTCCATCAGGTAACCCTTCTGCTCGGTTGCAACCTAAATGGGATTAAAAAAACACGTCCGTCTGCTAGAACGGGGAATCCCAGTAATTTGAGTGGGCACAAGCGCGGAACGTGTAAGTCACGCTTTATACTGAGATTGGGCTGTAACTGTATTGTGATATGGAGGACAAACGAGCTTACAGATCACTTCATAGTAAGAATAATATCTATGATAATAATAATATCTATGGACGCTTCACACCACGTCAGTCTCGCCCCGTGGTAAGTACCTGAAGGACTTGTGTTACGGTTACCAGACAACGGAAATATATATTTAATACTTTTGTTATATACACATATTTAAAATTTTTATTATATGATACACATATTTAATAGACTATTTTCTTACTAGATGATGCCCTCATTTCGTTGCGCCAAAATTCGTTTACCGTGCGGGAACTGTACATTTTTTCGGGATTAAAAGTATACAAGGTCCTTCCCAGGGACTCGAAGTATCTTCATACCAATTTTCAGCAAGAGAGCAAAATTCAGTTCAGAGATTTGGGCGTGAAGAGGTAGCAGACAGACAGACAGACACACTTTATTATAAAAGAAAAATTTGCATTTTGTTTCTTTTAGGAATGATTTGAGAGCCATGTTTCAGCGTGATTGGCTCGGCTAGACTTTAGACATACCACGGTCTCTCTGAAATCCCGTCGACAGTTGCTTTCCATCAGGTGACCTTGCTTGTTGGCCACTTTATTTGATAAAAAAAATTAAAATTTGAAATCATTTTCATAATTACTCGATGGAAAGCACAATTTTGGTTTCCATCGGGTTCCCCGTTTGTTCCTAATTTCTTACAAGATATTTCAAACTTCGCTATCGAAAGTAAAGAATCTAATATTACTAAGAAAGTAACGAGATGGTTACTGAATCTTGGTGAAGTGAAAAATGTGAAATAGCTAGACTTACTGTCAGAGTGACGCCGCTTGTCTACCAAAACCATAAACCGAGAAGGAGATTATTTCGGCCATATAAAATGCAACTTTATGTTGTAGGCTATAAAATCCATTTTTTAGCGACATATCTCTATCGTCAATTTCGCCGCCGTCATTAAAGGCGTAGAGGAAAATGAAACCTGTTATCTATGTAATAAAGTTGCATTTCATCCGACCGCAATATTCTCGTTCCCGGTTGACAATCTTGGTGGACAATCGACCTGAGTGAGATTACCAGTTAAATTAAGTGATTATTATTACGTACCTATTAAATAATGTACCCCCAAATTTATTAAAACGCCTACATTTGCCAATTTGACAATATATTAGGAGCTTTGAACTTCTCCCCACGCTAAGAGAAAATAATTAATAAACAATGAACAAAAACAAGAAACAAGAATTCTTCCCTAGGGATTACAGTGTTACTTATATCTGTCCGACTTAATAACTAACTTTCGTAGTTTTTTTACAATAAATCGATGTCCAAGGTATATTTGTTTTCCAATAAACTATAAGCCCAGGGAAAAATTCCTCGTTAGAAGTTAAAAGAACGAAAATCATTCGATAAAATATATATTTAATTTTTGGCCAATGTGCTTAACGTTTTAACATACTTATTAGAGGTTAAACTTTTCTCGCTGGCCTATGTACCCGTCTTAATATTTCCTTTGCTACTATATAAATTTAGGCAGTACCGGTCACTAACCCTCTGTCAAATATTTGTCATTTTCTATACAAACTGTGATTAACAACAAATCATTGCACCCGCTAGCGTCCTCTTCCAGTCAGTCTATTTTAGCTACACATTAACTCAGGTTTTGTATAATCTATATGTGAATACGCGAGCGGAAAACTTTGTATCCCTTTTTACGAATGACGCGTAGATGTTAAAGCATGAAATGTCTCCGAGTTATAGTTGATATGGAAGAGAAGCGTAGAATACCGATAATATTTTAGAATATGCTTGAAACTTGCATATTTTAATAAATAAAACGCTATGCACTCTACAACACACACACTACAATAATTTGACATGACACCATCCTCTTACACGTAATAAGTCTTTTGTTTATGGTCAAAGTCTGTGATTATTTTAATAAATATTTTATTTGATCTGGTAACGAGATCTTTAAGCCAAATTGAAGTGTGATATATTATGATTTTTATTTTTTTATAGCTCCTATAAAATTTATTAATTTTAATATTTTAGCGTAGCGCGATCTCTAGTATTTATAATAATGGCACTTTGCTCCGCAATAGGTCTAATCCACTGACCAAGCCACTGGTCATCGAACCCGCTACCGTCCAGCCACCGTACCACCGGGTACCACTAATGGATGACTTCTGTAATAGTGTGGGGCAACGCGCTTTTGGCTGACGACGTAATTACATATTACCTTCACTTGCGCTAGTAACGTGTGGATCATACCATAATAAGATTACTAGCTGTTGCCCCCGACTACGTCAGCGTAAAACTTTATAAATGATCCCGTTTCTACATCATTTCTGATTACTGCTCGGCTCCTATTGGTCGTAGTGTGATGTTTTATAGCCTTCCTCGATAAATGGACTAACCAACACAAAATGAACTTTTCAATTCCGACCAGTAGTTCCTGAGATTAGCGCGCCCAAACAAACAAACTCTTCAGCTTCATAATATTATTACTATAGATGCGAAAGTTTGTGTGTATATTTGTTACGTTTTCGAGCCCTAACGGCTGGACCGATTTTGATAAAAATTGGCTTATAGCTAGCTGATTACCTGGATTAACGCAAAGGCTACTTTGTACGACGGAAAAGTATCATATTACATACGAGCATACGAGCAAACGGGTCACCTGAGGGAAAGCGACTTCAGGCGCCCATGGACACTTGTAACAGCAGAAGCGTTGCAAGTGCTGGCCTTTTAAGAATGAAATAGGCCTACGTAACAGGGAGCGGGGATAGTGATAGAGACCTGGGCCTCTAGTAAATACACTGAACCAAATACAACACAACGCTGTTTGACGCCTGTTTTCTGTGAGGCCGTGGTATATTTACGGTCAGCACGCCCATTCGTGGCTTTTTAGTTAGTTTCAGTTTGAAAATACATCTGGCGATAATTTATTAGTATAGAATGTATGTATTATTAAAAAAATATTTTTTTCCTTTCTGAAAATATAATTCTGAACGCACGAATTTCCCCGGTTTTGGATTCGTCTCGGGCTCCATGAGGTTTGCACCAAAAAAACAGGAAAAATTTCAGGAGAAAATATACCACGCGGACGGAGTCGCGGGCAACAGCTAGTTATGTATACAATATCCATAGACGCTTCACACCACGTCAGTCTGGCCCCGTGCTAGGTACCGGAGGGACTTGTGTTACAGGTACCAGACAACGGAAATATATTTAATACTTTTATACTATACACATATTTAAGATTTTTATTATATAATACACATATTTAATACACATCCATGACCCAGGAACATTGAGAAGCTTTTTGTTCCGTCGACGACCCCCGGCGTGCTACCGAAGCTCAACCACTGCGCCACAGAGGTCGTCATGCGAATTATATTAAAATGCTGAAGAGTCGTATCCATAGTATATCAACATACCGCGACTACGTCTTGATAGTGTTTACATATGTGGAGTACGGCTGTCGCTGCACACCTACAGGGGAAACTGTAACATTACAAAGAACAAACAAAAATAATTTCACAACTTTACAACGAACACTTTTATACATGTTTCAAATTTTTAGGCAGGGGTTCTAAAGACACGATTGATGCGGAGAGCGAGTATGTGTTACATGGACATCTAAATAAAACAAGAAGGAATCTTCAAATGTCTTCGTTTACGGCATATCTTCTATTCATTTTTTGTAGACAAAGGTGGTATTGTATAAAATACCGGCTATTTAAAGGGTATAAAAGTTTTTTTAACACCACTACTTTCTACTAAACTATACGAGACATTTATATGAATAGTACTCCATTTTTATGCAGACTCTACATAATCGTTCGTGGTACTTTATCAACTCACGCCGCTAGTGCGTTGCCGGCCTTTATGAAGGAAAAGCGGATGAGAATAGGGATAGGCGATTAGGGAAGTTGAACCACCGGTAAATTCACTCACTGAACGAAACACAGCACAACGCCGTTTCACGCCAGTTTTATGTGAGGCCATGGTATCACACGGGTCGAGCAAAGCCCAATAAATCTACAAAATGTATCATCTAGTCATTAAACAAAATCTCCTGTCATATTACGAAAAAGGGCGCATCAATTTTTTTTTTAAATTAAAAAAATCCCTATTCCTGTTCTCTCATAAAAAGGTGGGCAACGCACTTGCGTCTCGGACGTCACGAGTGTCCATGGTCGACGGTAGTTACTTCACATCAGGTAACCCGTTTTCTCGCTTGGCCGCTATAATACCATAGAACTAATATCTTTAACGCATCCACTTTCTCGTGGCGGGGGTACGGCTAGCAGTTACTGACCTCTTTAATTTTTTTCCTATTTCGGCCGGCAGTCGGCTAATAACACACGCCAGATTAATACACACACACACGTAATAAGTGTCATTATGTTGAGTGTAGAGAGTCCAAAACGAGATCATCCATACTAATATAATAAATGCGAAAGTGTGTCTGTCTGCCTGTCTGTTACCTATTTAAGCCCAAACCGCTGCGCCGATTTTGTCTAAGTGAGATTAACGCGTTCACACAAACAAACTCTTATATTATCAGTATATACTTCTGTGTGTCTGTCTGTCTGTCTGATTGTCACGCCCAAGCCGCTACACCGATTTTGCTTAAATGAGATAAGCGCGTTCAAACAAACAAACTTTTCAGCTTTATATTATCAGTATATACTTTCAAACTTAATATTATAAATGCGAAAGTGTCTGTCTGCCTGCCTGTATGTCTGTCTGTTACGTCTTTACGCCCAAACTGCTGATCCGATTTTGCTAAAATTTGTTATGGAGATTGAGTCCCGGGGAAGAAAATGTACGGTTTTCGCGTATTAAACAAATTTTGGCGCAACGGAGAGGGCATTTAGACCTGCAGTTATAGTCAGCGCTCAGTACTGCGCACACACTTGGGCACTATAAAATTACTCCTGCGTAACAGGTCTGGTTTCTATGAAACCGGCCACCGCCACCGAAACTAGGAGTTATTATACTTAAGAGCATGATCAAAAATTTTGAGATGTGTGCGTTTTCATTATTGTGAAGATTAATGTTGTAAATGGTCGTGTTTGGCAAACCTTGATGTCAAACACGACCTTGATTGTACCAAATTGCACCCTCAGTTCATGGCGTAAGATTGCATTGAGGGTGCATCTTAGATATTAATGTTGTAAATGGTGTCCATCGAGTATAGCTATTTTCAATCGTCCGACATGAACTGAGGGTGCAATTTGTGCATCGAAGTGCACCTCTGCGTGATGTTTGTTCCCGCCGTGTAGAACCCGTTAAAATAAACATTTTTTTTTTTTGCTTTAAAATACATAAATGAAGCTGATGATGATGTTGGTAGGCACATTAAGGCTGTGGTTTTGTGATGGTACGCCGAATGTGAGCGGCGAGAGAATTGAGGAAGTTCACCAAGGCCACGTGTAAAACTGGACAATAATATTTATTGCTAAATATATTAAAATGCATTTCCCGGTGTTATTGTTATAGTTAACTGCCCGGTCGTTGATACTTAAGTGACTTTACAAAAAGTTTTTATTTTTGTGAGCCTTTTTACATTTAACGAAGAAGTATTTGTTTTAATTAGCTAGTTAGAACTTGTTTATTTTTAACAGAATCTATACATATAATATAACATTAAAATTGGAGTGTCTGTACATTTAATATTTTTACAAAATAAGGGTGCTAAGGAACAGTAATAGAACACATATCGACAAAAAAAATATGTTTGTCTGTTTGTATGCGCTAATCTCAGGGACTCGTGGCGGGTTTGAATAGGTCTTCCTTTGTTCAATAGCTTCTACGCCTGGGCAACATATAGGATACTTTTTATCCCGGGAAAATGTACGGTTCCCGTGTGATATACAATTTTTTGCGCAACGAAGTTGCGGGCATCAACTAGTAAATTACAATAGTTCTTCCATAGATTATATATTTATATATAATGCCATTACATTAGTTACTTCTCAGAAGTAGACTACTTAATATAGAAATAGCTATTATAATATAGACATATATATATTCAATACAAAATATATCATGCAAAAAAAAAAAGATTTCCCGATATCAAAACATAAGGCAGAGTTCATACTTTAATTTCGTTCCATTCTTCATAATATTTATATCCAATTAAAATATCAGATGTCAATGTATAATTAAGAAGAGTGTTTAGTCTAAAATCCATAATTTCGACCTCTGTGGCTCAGTTGGTGAGCGCGTAGCGTAGCGCGGTAGCTTAAGCCGGGGGTCGCGGGTTCGAATCCCGCCGATGGAGCTAAAAGTTTTTCAATGTTCCTGGTTCTTGAATGTGCATTAAATATGTGTATTATAAAATTAAAATCTTAAATATAGAGTATTGTATAAAAGTATTAAATATATTTCCGTTGTCTGGTACCGGTAATGCAAGTCCCTCGGGTAATTAGCACGGGGCCAGACTGACGTGGTGTGAAGCGTCCACAGATATTAATTCATTTATTTTTTAATTCCATGCCAATATTACAAATGTCAAAGTGAAATAAAGAAAGATAGAATGTTGTTTTGTCTGTTACCTCTTCAAAACTAAACCGCGGATCTTATGCCGATGTTTGGTATGAAGGTACTTTAAGTTACGGGAAAGGATATGTTTTATCTTAGAAAAATGTACGGTTCCAAGTGCGATGAACGAATATTGGCATCTCGAAGCAGTGAGTTTCATCTGGAAATATAAATGTTTATTAAATACCGTGAGTTAATATATTGCACGAAAAAATTAAGAAAGATCGCCTAAAATTTAATTATTATTAAATTTAGATATAAATAAATCCTACTACTTGTAGGCATAGATAGCTTTCATCATAAAAGCGCTAAACATAAATATATAGACCTCTTTTCATAAAAGTAAAGTGAACAAACGTCAACGCACGGTGAATTCACCTTACGCGTCGTAAAATTGAAGCAATCGATGAACAACGAAACCTTTCGCGAATATTATTTATTACTCGATAGACCTTGAAAGGATTCGAACCCGCGACTGTAACGAGCGTCGTCCGTCACGTACACGGCCTGAAATTCTACAAATATGCAATATGGATTATGCACTTCCTCCTTCTTTGCTTTCCGACTGATACATTTTTTATATGGACATCGGGCAAAGTATGGCTGAATTTCCGGCATCGTTTTTAATCAAATTTAACTACGTTCCGGAGCAAATAATAAAAAATCTCCGATGAAAATGCATATTGAAATGCGGACGCAATTCCGAAATTCTATATTCAAAAAGAGCATTGGGGCGACGTATGCGCAAAAAAACCTACTTCCATATTCCACATCAGATTTTCGAGGCGGCACAGGACCAATACCATTCGTATCTATCATTCATTAGCACAGCTAGAATCCAATACGACATTTTTTACAATCCCCGGGCACAAAGAGCGGGTGTCCCCCCACGCGCACACCAGCACACGCCGGTGTGCGCCGCGAAAAACTTGAAAAAAATCCGCCTGACCTGCGCACACATGGAAAAAACCGCGAAAAAAATCACTGACACAAAGAAAGTCTACCGAAAACTTACGTACGAACTTCGCGACGCACACGTCCGCGCCGCACGCACACAGCCGCGCGCCACAAGGAGGCCGCGCCTGTGTGCGTGAGTGCAGCGTGTGCACGCGGTCTAAACTTAGCGCCCTCGTGTGCACTCACAGTTGCAAGAGTCCAAAACTTCGGAGGGCCTCGCCGGCGCGCAACTTGCATGTAGCACTTCGCTCCAAATTAAACTTTAAGACGCGTATTACAGCGCGAGTATTCCCGTAATTAATTAGGGAGTTGTGTCCTTCTGGAGCCGGCCGCGAGGATGCGCAGCGCGGGTAGTTTTCGTATGGAAGTCGAGGCGCGAGATGCAACGCGAGACGGAGACATATCACCCTCTCGCCCGCACCACCCGCCGCCCGGAGGCAGCGGGCGGGGGAGGGGTCGTGTCGCGTTGATGAACATTTTTCTCATTTTTTTTTTCTTATTTTTGCGCGAATCGTTTTTAAAGGGTTTCGTCATAATTGCGAAGCTCCCGATTATGTCGACGACTGATAAGCCCGTGCGCTCGCAGCTCGCTTTACTAATTACTACGTGCCCCCTAATTAGTCGTCATTAATTTTGTAATCCTTAAATTACTTCAATTACGAGGCCTTAATAAAATGTGAACGCTTAAACGGGTCCCAAGACTTGCTGCGTTCGGATTCTTTTCATTGAAAAAAAAATAATTAGATGCAATCGAAGAAAGGAAGTCGTATCAAAACAAACGTTAGAGTTTTCGTACGCAATACGCATGTCTCGAGACGCCTTGGCGGGAAACTTATTTTCCCGCGTTTTCTCGTAGGCGCCGCCACTCGCACGATACGCACAAACTTTTACTTTCCGTAGCGATAACAAATTCATTCATAACGAAATAAACTGAAAATAATGAGAAAAAAAATGTTAAAATGCAATAAAAAAAAAATATCTCTCCTGAAATTTGGTTTTGTGTTTTCCTAAAACTTGAAAAAAACCTACAAATTTGGAAAACACCGCCAAATTGACTAATGAAATTAATAACATAGTTAACGATATATGGATTTTCAATACCTCCAAAAATTGTACATTGGCAACATTTTTAAAAATTTTCCAAAAAAAAAAACTGCAAATAGGCTAGCACCACACTCGCGATGCATCGCAATAAACGTAAAGTTTTCCGAAACACCATAAAGGCGATCGGTTTATCCACAGCATCCCGGGGCAAAAAAACGAGTCGGTTCGGCAGTCTCGCAGAGAGAGCGGCGCGCGCCGCCCGCATTACTCTTTATATTATTTTGTACCTTACGTGTTTGATTTCGCGTAGACCTGGACGGTAGCACACGGCCATGTGCACCAAATTGTGATTTCGGACTAAAAACAATGTAACGTGGTTATTTCGTCAAGCAAAATTTACTTTACTCGGCTACAAAACCGTTCAAACTAGATTTCGTTGAGTTTTTTAAGGGTTTTCTTTTACGGGATTTTTTAATTTTATTACACAAACTAATGCAGCAAAATCCGTTGAAGTATTTTATTTTTTTACAATGAAACTGTAACGAACACGACAGAGGGTTAGAGGAAAGAAGAGAAGATGGCACTCGCGTCTTCTGTGAGCCTGTACTACTCCATCGTCCAGCGAGCGGCGAGGCACTATCTAGAAGACTATTGTCACACAGGTAAGAAAAATAAAAATTCCTTTTCGGACGCTTATTCTGGCATGAAAAAAAAATAAAAAATGTAATTACAAATTTACATTTCTCCTAGGAAAGAAAAAAATTCCACAGAACTTTCAAAACATTAGTATAAATTATTAGGCTTTTAAATATCAACAGCGAATTTGTAAGGTAGAAAAACTTCTGAACTTTTGAATATGTATTTAAATATATTATCTTTAATTGCAATGCACCAAAATAAAAAAAACTATGAAAGACGTTGCATTATTTTTCTGTCAATAAAATAATTACAATTACATTATTACAATAAATTACAATTACATTAATAACAATCATTACACAATGTCATAAAAGCGATAGATTGTTACCAACGCAAAAGGTACAGAAATTTACAACATCGTTTCTACTCTCTACATTACAAACTTTTAGTCCATAAAGTACATATATCGACTTTGAGAACAAAAAAATTAATAAATTGGACTTTAAGGACTTTAAGGACAACTTATTACATACTAACTGTTGCCCGCGACTCCGGCCGCGTGGTAACTTTTCTCTTTATTCCTTTTGCTACAAACCTCGTGGAGCCCGATAGTTAAATCGTCAGAAAGGAAACCCGACTTATTTTTATATAATAGATAATTGTAATGATACTTGTCGCCCACAACTTTGTTTTCGCTGAAACCCGTTTGTTATCCGGGAAACTTATTTTAAAAGGAGTTCTACGCTCAGCTGAATTCATTTTTACAGGACTCAATTCTATCATATCTATCTGTAGTCCATTTCATTTGAACTCGTTCATCGCTGTAACATAGTCACAGACGGACATTTTGTGTCTTGATTTCCCCCTTTTTTATGACAAAAATGTACACTTCCCAAAGGATTTCCTCATTCAAAAAGTGCGGGCTGTTTTGTTTTGACAAAAAATGTGTATCCAGTTAAACTTTTTCTATATGTAGTTATGGGAAAAACTTTGCATTGATATTATATTTTAATGTATACTAGAGGTCCCCCTGTGGTCGAAATTCGGCCATAAATATTTCCAAATTCAATTACAGTCTTCAATTTGGCATGGTCATTTAATTTTATATAAAAAAACACAGACTTCAACCATAAACAAAAGAGTATTTCGTGTATGATTGTCGTGTCATGTCAAAATATTCTAGTGTTTCGTTTTATTTATAAAAAAAAATCATTTTATTTATTAAAAATATGCAATATTAAAGCATTTTTTAAAATAATATTGATATTCCACGCTCCTCCTCCATATCAATTATAACTGGGAGAAATTTCATGTTTTTACATCAACGCGTCTTTCGATTACGAAAGTAGAAGAAATAAAGGGGTACAAAGTTTTTCGCGCGCTTATTAATATATAGATATGTTTCTGTAGAGAAAAAGTTGAGTATCGGAACTTTTTTTTTTTTGAAAAAAAAATCTTGTCAATCTTGTGAAATTTACAACTACGTTATATATTTTGAGGTCCAAATAATTAAGGAAACTAAAGTCTATTGGCCGTAATTTGGCACAAAACTTCATATAAAATGTCAAAATTTGTATAAAAATCCGTGAAAACTTTTTTAAACCAGTGTCAATTTAAGCCAGGTATTAGTAGTTAGGACATAGTACTCGTCGACTTAGACTTAGTAGTTATGACGACCTCTCTGGTGCAGTGGTTAAGCTCTTTGGTATCTCACGCCGAGGGTCGCGGGTTCAAATCCCACCGACGGAACAAAAAGTTTTACAATGTTCTTGGGTCATGGGCATGTATTAAATTTTTTTATTATATTATAAAATTCTTAAATGCGTGTACAGTATAAAAGTATTAAATATATTTCCGTTGTCTGGTACCTGTAACACAAGTCCCTCGGTGCTAAGGCACGGGACCAGATTGACGTGGTGTGGAGCGTCCATAGATATTATTAAAATTAGTGAGGACCTAGTACTCTACCACGGTCCTCGCGGGTAGACCTCGCCAGCGCAGCGTACCTTTTTTTCTCGTAGCAACAAAACAGGTTTTATGGTGTAGTCCTTACGATCGAGAAAGGGTATTCGATCCCGGGTATGTGATTCGGTTTTTTGTATCGATATTTTGATTATGACTTTAGTTAAGTTTTGATAGTATTTTGTTTATGTTCTCCTCGCAATACGGGCCAAGCGACTCAACCTAATGTGACAAATCGATTTACCTTACTGCCTCAACATCGTATCTTAAAAATGTCTACAATTAAGGAGACAAAAAAAACTGATTATATATTTTTTTCATAGTGACTGTACAAAACTATATATGAGGTTATTTGATAAGTAAATTGTTTCGTATCAAAGGCTTTGTACAATAAAAAAATATATAATCATTTTTTTTGTCTAATAAAAAGAAGCCATTTTTAATTATTACTTGCGGACCCTATAACCGGGATGGTCCTTCCTTGAATTTTCTTTCACACAATAATTTGAACAGAAACAATGAAATCACATCAAAAATGTTTAAATATATTTTAAACTTCAAATTTTATTTGCAATCAAGTACATATAACATAAACATTGATAAATATGACGTAGGGCTTTTGCAAACACAGTTTCTGAGGCATTTGCAAACACAGAACATTATTGCATAAATAATAATACTATATCTATATAGTTCGTAGCACCGTGCGTCGCGACTCGAAAAAAAAACAAAAACTCTATTAAATAATAAATATATCCACAAAAATTTTAAGTATCATCCGAAATAAATAATATAGATTTTAGATTATTATCACCCTCTTTGCATGAAAACATTTGTTTCACCGCTTACCGATAAAGTTTTTGTTGGGCTATCCACAACTTCTTCGACAGGTTCTCCATACGATATCTGTCAAAAAAAGTTGTGCATATACTATCCGGCACTTATCATAAGCGGTGAAACAGGCCCTGAAGATGATAGTTATATTAATTATGATGATGATGGTTAAAACGTTAATCTGTTCTTAATCACAAACAACGTATAATGCGACTACAAAAAGTAACTCTTACAATATAATACAGTTGATTGCACATTAATTTGCTGCGTTTGGGCGGGTACAGTCGCACACGATAAGTTTTAAGTAAAAACATTTATATTTTCTGATTTAAACTGTTTCTTCCGTTACAATCGATAAATCTAAGGGTTTCAGACAAATATATGTTAAAGAAAATACCTAAAATTATAAGACAAACTTGTTGTTGCCCGCTATTACGTCCGCGTGAGACTTTATAAATTATGGCACGACAATTTTTCATTATTGCTCGGCTCCTATTTATCGTAGCGTCATCATATAGCCTTCCTCGATAAATGAACTAATCAACACAAAAATAATTTTTCAATTCCGGCCAAAAGCTTCTGAGATTAGCGGGTTCAAACAAACAAATACTTCAGCTTTATATTATTTGGCACAGATAAAAAAAACATCTTTAATCAATTGTAACAACGCTTGATTTATTTATTTTTTTTTAAATTTATGATATTAATTTTTTTAAAAGTACCATGGTTAAAACGTATTATGCAAGATTACCATACAAAAAATTACGAAACATAAACATTTTCCTGTTTCATAAAATCATTTGCATATAATTGCCTCGATGAGTTGGGTTCAAGTCCATCGACAGCTTCACGTCATCACTTTTAACTAATCCATAATATTTTGGACCTTTTTTCCTCAGTTCACCTGCCCACGCGATCTCCAAAAACAGAATTGTCGGTTATAACAAACAAAATATGAACGGCTTATAAAATATTTGTTAAACAGCTATTTTTTTTAATTATTTGACAAATAAAAATACCGGTCTTCATGGTATAATTGAAAAAAGAGACATTTTATAGAGTAGACTTTTGAATGGTGATGAATCTATACTTTGTACAATTTAGATACAATTTCACATAAACACAATTTCAAAAATTACCATAATAACAAAAAAAAACATAAAAAGAAAAAAAACTATAAACTAGCATTCGATCACGTGGAAACGATTTATCTCAGATTTTTGATTTAGGCATTTAATGGAAATTAAATATGTCCTGTGATTTTTGCCATTACCCGTATAGCAAATTTCGTCAAAATCCATTCAGGAGTATCGGCATGATTTACGTACAAACATCCAAACAAATAAAATGTCCTCATTTGATACAATATAATATAGTTGTCGGATCCAAATATCTTGGCATGGAATTTAATACGAATTTTGACGTTTCATATAAAGTTTTGTGCCAACTTACTATGCAACATACAATTAATATTATTAAACTAGGCGATGCCCGCAAACTAACTAAGCGCCAAAACTTGTTTATCGCGAAAAGCGCATTTTTCCAGGATAAAAATTATCCTATGTCCTTCCCCGGGATTCAAAGTATCTCCACCAAATTTCAGCAAAATCAGTTCAGCGGTTTGGGCGTGGAGACTAAAGAAGTAACAGGCAGACAGAAAGACAGACATACTTTCGCATTTATATATACTAATAATATAAAGCTGAAGAGATTGTTTAAACGCGCCCATCTCAGGAACTAATGCCCGAAATTGAAAAAATATTATTCGTGTCCATTTAATGGGGACGGCTATATAACATCACGCTACAACCAATGGGAGTCGAGCAATAATGAAAAATGTAATAACGGAATAATTTACAAAAAGACGTAGTCGCAGGCAACAGCTAGTATAACATATTTTGACGACCTCTGTGGCTCAGTTGGTAAGCGCGTTGGTAGCTTACACCGGGGGTCACGGGCTCGAATCCCGCCGACGGAGCAAGTTTTTCAATGTTCCTAGGTCTTGGATGTGTATTAAATATATGTATCGTATAATAAAAATCTTAAATATGTGTAT
>JAOTAV010000004.1:1804994-1821673 GCA_026546445.1 Cyclargus thomasi | reverse complement strand
TAGCTCAGGTACACAATATAAAGTAGTGCATCATTTCTACGCTAAGGCGGTACGAAGTTCGCCGGGTCAGCTAGTTACAACTAAATCAGCGTTAACAACATATGAGTTAATATCAAACACTTGACATGATGTAACTGATTAATTGATTTTAACCGTGCTTAAGAACCATTCAGTGAACTACAAATCAATTACAATTTGCAACAGTTAATGATTGGTTAATTTTATTACGAATCTTTACGAAACTATTCGCTGTTGTTAAAAACAAAAGAATTTGTCAACGTTTTGGTTAAGGCCTTTATGCCCATTATTTCCGTTATATAAAACCGACCAAGAGCGAGTTGGATACACGCACGAAGGATTCGCAAAAAATTTCAGCAATTTGTTTAGAAAATTGAGCTAGAGTTATGACGGTCTACCACGTCATGCAAGCGACAGCACGATGTGGAGGTACTGCAGCGCCATCTAGTATCAAACGGGAAGAAACTGATAAAAGCACTTGTTGTTTTGTTTGAGAGTCCTTCTGAAACATTTAATTTATTTTAGTTTTAGAGACAACAAAAACACATTCTATATAAACTCAACTACTCTCTAGCTATTACTATTCTTGAGGTACAGCCTGGAGACAGACAGACGGACGCACATCAAAGATTTAGTAATAAAAAGAATTAAAAAAAAAACTACAATGTTAGTGCCGTTGTAAAATTATCCTGTGAGGTCGTGGCGATACTTAAGTGGAATACAGGTGCTAACGGCCTTGACCACACATTTGGAGTTTCAAAAATCTCCCCCCGCTAACAGAAAATAATTGATAATACAATTATTAAAAACAAGAAACACGAATTCCTCCTTAGGGATTATAGTATTACTTATATTGTATTGTATATATAAATCGTTCATCTTAACCGGTTAGTTTTGTAGTTTATACAGTTTTGTACAAAAAATCAATGTCCACGGTATATGTTTTTCTGATTAACTATAAGCTTAAGGAAATAGTCCTCACTAGTAATGAAAGAATGAAGATCATTCTATAACATTTTTTTTTTGGCTAATGTTACGTTTTGACATACTTAAAAGAAGTTAAGCTTACCCCTCTAGGCCATAAAATCCTTAAGTTGACATTCCGATCCTCGCTGCCAGCAGTCGCGATCCACAAGAACTCAAATAAACGCTACTTTATGATATAAGCTATAGGTTCCATTTTGCTTGCGGCCACTTCAAGGCAGCCGCATCAGGAGAAGGCCAGTGTCACTAGAAAATAAAATCTATTTCTTTAGTCATAAAGTGGCATTTTATTTGATTTTTTACGTGCCGCGACCTGGCAGGGAGGATCAGAATGTCACTCGCTCGTTATCACAACAATGTCGCTTTGCCTTAAGTCTAAGTCAAATCGAAAGGGAAATCCCAACAACCCAGCAAACAAACTCGTGGGGTAAGTCGCGGCACCTGCGACCCTCGTCCCCGCCCGTGACCTTGGCCGCCCTTCGCCCTATCCGGGTCAATACGCACTACTGCCTACCCCGGATATGCATATGACGTTATGATTTGCGAAATTTCGATTATCACCCGACCGCGCCAGAAGGAGGGTTATGTTTTTGGAGAATATGTTCGTGCAGTACGCGGCAATAAAGATTGCACATCGACCTTTAGAAAAAGACAAAAAGCTAATGTCAGCTTCGTAGAGCGTTATCTCTGCCGATGTAATGTGTGACAGAGATAGTGCTCTACAAAATTGACATTAACTGATTGTCTCTTTCCAAAGGACGATGTGCAATCTTTATGGGCGCGTACAGTATCTATAATTGTTTGGCACGCTCTGCAGCCTAAACGACTTGATGAATTTTAGCTTGAGAGGTGTTAGTTTCGTATTTACTGTAAGTTTGACAAGAGATATATCAAAATATAAAAAAGACAAAATTGCGGATTTTAGGTATTAGATCATTGATAATGTCATCAACTAGATCTAATAATTTTGATCAAGTTTTTGAAAATCTTATTAGTAAAATAAGATTTTTAAAAAGAATAGAATATTATATATAACATAAGAATATTAGAAACGCAAAAGATTTGAGTAAGTGAGTGCGTGTGTGTGTACTGTGTATGTTTGTTACTTCTTTACGTCTGGAGCAATTTCAATGACGCACTAGCTTTTGCCCGCGACTTAGTCCGCGTTTATTTTCCCTGTTTTCCTGATTTTCGCTTAACCGTTTTTCTCAATTCTCTTTGCTATGAAACTCACTGACCCAAGACCTTTCCAACGAATGCAAAACTGTGGAAATTGGTTCGTGCGTTCTGGAGTTATATCGTTAGGACGGAAATCCCAACTTATTTTTATATAATAAATGAATCAGTTACAAAATGAGCACTGCCGTCCTCAAGCTGAAATGCCGCTATGTACAAAAAGTACTTTATGAGTTATGAGCAAAAACCGCAGCAATTTTTCTATGGTATATATATAATTATATTTCTATTTGAATAACTCGATGACTATAAAAGCTACAAAAATGTTGCTAATACACGTCGATAGAGCTTCTATTTCGAATGATTATGGCATCAAAATGTCAAAAAACGTTGGTTGGTTAACGGCATTTAAGCTTGAGGAAAGCAGAGCAGTGCTCATCCATTGAGCACATAGGTAGGTAGAGATTAACGCAAATTTCCAAAGTTAAAACGAGTGAAGCAGCGGGGAAACGCTAGTAAATAATATAAATAGACTAATTGAAATTCGAACAAAAGTAATTCAAGGGGTCATCTCATTCGATTATACCCCTATCACACGCTTCCCGGCGCGTGACCAGAACAGATGATCCCACACAATGCATAGACAACCCTCATAGAACCATAGATATAGTCTATGGACGCCCCATCACAATATGTTGACACTATAAATTAGGACCCCAAAGGTTACTAGGGTTTTATTTGATCACATTATGAAAGTACGTCAGTAAGGTTAGTCTTCATTAGTTTATTATGAATGCGTCCAATCTTGGTGGAAGCAGTCATTATCCGACTGTCAAAATGAATGTCATTTCTATACAAACCGCGATTGACAACAAAGTGTTGTCACTTTGTTCTTGACAATCAAGGTTTATGACATCACATTTCAAATGTTCTAAACGTAATCTCGAAATTTGAAATATTGGGGTGGTTTCAACTTTTGAATGCAAAGTTGCAAATTTGTGACGTCACAATAGGAAGAGGGGGTCCTGGGAATGTGACTACCTGTGACAAGGTAGGGAGGGGTCCAAAAATTACGAAATTAGTATGACGTACTTTACGGATGGTCCTTTTCTGCATGTCAAATTTCTGCCCGATCCGTCCAGTGGTTTGCGCTGTGCGGCGCTAAATCATTTAGTCGGACAGTCTTGGTGAAAGCAGTCATTATCCATCTGTCAAAAAGAATGTCATTTCTATACAAACCGCGATTAACAACAAAGTGTTGTCACTTTGTTGTTGACAATCACGGTTTGTATAGTTTTGTGACATCACATTTCGGTGTGATTTGCGGACAAACATCCAAACAACCATATCAATTTGGAATGTATTGTGGTCAACTGCACCAAAGTGTACATTACCCGGTATTCAAAGTTCTACGTGCGAGCTGCGACGCTCCCAACTTTCAGATTTGATATCGCTTCGGAGTAAACTGGGGCTTAGCCAAGACCTACACGTTTTCGCTTCTTTGTAGAATCACCAAACAAAATGTATGGAAGTGAAATAAGCTTGGCTAAGCCCCCTCTTTATTTTTATACGCCCAATAAACATCAAGTATCTTATATCCATGCTATCCATACTTAATATTATAAATGCGAAAGTGTGTCTGTCTATCTGTCTGTCTGATACCTCTTCACGGCCAAACCGCTGAACTGATTTTGCTGAAAATTGGCATGGAGATACATTGACTTCCGGGGACGGACATAGGCATTGGCCCATGTACAAGCTTCAAATGCTTTTCATCAGGTGACCCGTAAGCTCGTTAATACTCCAGTGATATTGAGAAAAAATTAAGTGTCCGTGGAAACTCATGGCGTTACTTAAAAACTTGTTAAAAAGTTACGCAGGACTTTTACTGAACAACTTTTCTTTCCATTACAAACTTATATAATGTTTTTTCTTATTTAAAAAAAATTATGGATATATATTTCATTAAAATCGATAGTTGCAAATGGCACGCAGAAATAAAAAAAAAATCATATGAGTGTTGCGTATATACTCGAAAAGTACTGGTTTTTGTAAAGTCAAGTAAAAATTAAGGACCATTTCAAAAATTCTTTAACCGTTAGATTCATTCATTTTTACAGAGTGACATAGGCTAAAGTGATATCAGGTAATATCTAGAATATCGGCCAAGTCCGAGTTGGAGTCACGTACAAAGGGCTCCGTATACAGACCGTACATGGTATTAGCTGACTTAGAAAATAGGATACTTTTTATTCCGAGTAATTACATTACCACGCGGGCAAAGCATCGGGAATATACTAGTAAATAATGATGATTACTTTACCCCAGACAAAAAACCATCAAAACCAAACAAAATTCCATAAAAAAAACATTAAAAAATCGGCCAAGTGCGAGTTGGACCAGCGCACGAAGGGTTCCGTGCCATATTAGAGCAAACATAGGTTAAAATTTTTGTATGAGAGCTCGCCTCGTATTTTGTGTGAATTTAAAGTGCCGGCCAGTTATCATTATTGATATCGAGCAAAAAAAGCAAAAAAAAAACATTTGTTGTATGAGAGTCCCCCTTATTTAGTTTTATTTCGGTTTCAGTATTTGTTGTTATAGCGGTAACACAAATTCATAATCTGTGAAAATATCAGCTCTCTAGCTATAACCGTTCTTAAAATACAGCCTGGAGACAGACAGACAGATGGACAGACATTGAAGTTTTACTAATTGTGTCCCGTCTTACCCTTTGGGTACGGAACCCTAAACCATTTAAGCAATAATGGAAAGGCGTGATGTCACCAGAGTCCAGACACCAGCTGACATTGGCCGTGCATTACGGCATTACTTGACACCAATGAGACAGACAGACAGACGGGTCAATGTATGCACTCATCATCACTATAACGATAAGACAATACCATTTTTGCCATGGGAGAGCCATGCTTCGACACGAATGGGCCGGCTCGACCAGAGCGATACCACATAGTCCCAGAAAACTGGCGTGAAACGTCTGTGTTTCCAGTGAGTGAGTTTACCGGGGGTCTAACTTCCCAACACCTCATTCCCTATCTCTGTTCACGAAGCCTATTTCCTCAACCGGTAACGCACTCACAACGCCTCTGCCGTTGCGAGCGTCTATTGGCGGGGGTAGTCGCTTTTCATCAGGTAAACCGCCTGCTCGCTCGCCCCCTAATTCTCATTAAAAATTAATCACACGAAAATATGTTTGGATGTTTTTCAATCACCTATTTCTGGCATTTTGCAAATTTTTTTGTGTGTGTGTTCAAGTGGACTTGAGAATGGTTTAGATACACAAATCAACCCGGCAGGATAACGTCTATCGGGTCCGCTAGAAAATTAATACTCTCCGGCAATAAAATTACACTTTTGCAGTAAAATCAAGAGAGATTTTTTCAGACTCAGATTATTTATAGACTAAAGCAAATTAAGAAATGTAACATCACTAAAAAAATGATTTACCAATGTTATATCTATGAGTAATCTTGAACATGTCCTATCACTTACTGATAAGCCAGATAGGCTATCCACGATCTAAGTGATACACTTTTAGATTTACAAATTGAGACCGACAGGAGGCAGGACAACGTCTGTCGGGAACGCTTGTAGCTGTATAAATATTTTTATTGGGGTTAGTTTAGTCTGTCGACATTTCAATTAATTTTCATCGTGACATACAAATTACGACCATCAATCGAAGGTCTTGTTTATCGTAATTCATTTTAATAAATGCCTCTTTCATGGACCAAGTTCAGTGGCGGGTGCGTAATTAGGAGCGGAAGTGCGCGTGACGTCACGTCCGGAGTCAATTGAGCCACTTGTTACTATTAGCCAGGTCATGGTTCTTACATATAGTTGCTGTTTCGATCATCCGTTCTCATTGACCGGAAGCTATCTGTTGTTTTATTGTGCTGATTTGTTGTTTAAATACCCTACATGTTTTATATTGCTTGACTTTAAATGAAGGGAAACCCATTTTAGTAAATCTTAAAGGTTGAACACGTCGACTAAATACTACCTCTGTTATTACTAAAGAAAATTGACGATTTTTTTCGTTGCTAATGCAGATTTCTGACTTAAACCATTCCCTCATACTACACCTATTATAACTTTGCTTTGTAAGTGTGTCACAAAAAATGCCCACTTTCATATTCGTATACTCACACATAAACATGCAAACAATTAACACCAATTAAAACTGTGAGCCCATTTCTTCCGTCACTTAATTTCAAACCATAAGATCAAACAGTATTTAAAAAGCAAATTCACCTCAACTGTGGCAATCTTTAGGTCCCGCATACACTATTCAGCCCACTAATTACCGCCATATTTACTTTCATTCATCAAATCTCTTTCGAAAGACTCAACCGTATCCTTTAATCCCCCAGCGAACTATCTCTCGTTAGGAGTAATGATTATTAATAAAAAACATATTCATTAAGCCGAAAGTCGCTAGACAAAGCGGGCCATTACCGTCCGGATTAGCTCTATTGACACTACGTTACCAATTAAAAAGGGAGGGGTGTGCTTTTTCGTGTCGGTTTTTTCAGCAGACAGTTTTTCAGGCCGCGGGCGCTCCCCCCCCCCCTCCGTCGAGCGCGGGAAAATCAATAACGCAGCACTTTTTTCCGCGCGTAAACCGTGCAGCTGTGTGCGTCACACATACTGCTGCACTGACAGGCTTTTTTCTTTTGCCATTAAAATTTGTTTCGCTAACGCTGTATGCACCTGGGGGATTTAGTGATGTATTGTTTTAAAAAAAGTTGCATTTAGTGATGTATTTTATCCTTTATGTTCGTTACGATTTTGTCGAGAGATAGGTAGGACTCGGCTCTATATAGTATATTTCTTAATATTTTACATTACTTCTTCAGTAAATCTTCAAAATTAAGGTCGATCTCTACTCCTTTCGGGCTTTTGTGACAGCACAAAAGTAGTCGGCCTTTGTTTCGCTAGAAGTAAGTAACAATACTTTCATTACACTAAAAGGCCGAAAGACTTTAATCACGAGCTGCATTTCGAGTCGTAATAAAAAAATACAATAACTTTTTAATGGATTGTAAGAGACCAGATTTTCGCCGGACGCGGCTCTGAAACAAAAAGATTGAGACTCGACCTTGGTCTCGCTTCCGCGGAACCACGGGACGGGCGACAACATAATATTCGCATATCCCTAATTCCCAATACGACCGCGCATCACTAATTGCGAACGCAGACTAACGTAAAAAGCATCACATTTAAAAAAGGTTTGCACATTTTTATTCGGAGCGGGCCGTGACAGGAGTGGTTCCGTCTCTCTCTGGCCGCATTGTATCCGCACGCGAGTACGTCTCGTCATCGGTCCATCTTTGTCTGGCATTCTTTTTTTGAATGTGCAAAAATATAAAAACGCCGAAACGGGCGGGGTGGCCCCCACAACGCCGTAGTGTGTGTTCTTTTAGGACTATGCCCGATCATGAGTCAATGCAATATAGGTATTATGCACCGCACCAAACGGGAATTCGCAGCGATAAATTCGAATGATATAATAGTGGATGCGAAGCTTAACGACTCATAAAACCCCCATTACAGGTAGATTATGCGTACTTCACTTTACGGCGGCGATCCTCAAAACATGGAACGGCTATTATAGAAAATAAAATAAGATACCGATGTAAAACAATAAAGTAAATACACGGTAATGATATGAAAATAAACTTGCATTACAATACGGCGAGCGAAGAGAAAAATGTAAACCAAATCAAACAACGATCTCTAACTGTATAAGTCTGAGACCTAATTTTGTGGTAAAGACCACAAGAAACCGTCTGGTATTTTTTCTTTTTTTTTTTTGAGATGAACTGAGATAAATTAGTCGATAATCTTTACAAAAAGTGAGCTTTCACTTAGACAGCACCTTTCACTGTTACTGGTCGGTTAATCATGGAGCAAAATGATAGTTAAATTGTCTATATTACGTAATACGTGCTGTAATTATTGACACATCAATTATTTTTTGATTATATAAAGTATATTTTATGCTTTTGTAATTTGCATATTGTGCTTAGTGTTTAGCTCTAATTGTAAGAACTGATAGAAGATAGAAATGTAATACATATCAAAGTTACGAGGAACCAACACGTGTAGCTAACGTGTTTTACCCATTAATACTACAAAATAAACAAAATCGTTCAAATACCGCTAACTCGTAAAACTTCAAACTTTATTTGCAATTAAGTAAATGTCACACCAATTACTGCTTATTTTATACTAATAATACAATCTATATACGTAACTTGGTGTACAAATAATTACATTTAATTCGCTTTAAAAAAAAAAGTGTCAATGTCAAACATTTGATTTTAGAACAAGATCGGCACAAGATAAAGTCCGCGATCATTTTCCGTTGTCATTGGGTGGATGAGAAAAAAAAAGAAACTCGCGCCGACCTCCGTATCGTTTTGTTGCGATCGTGCTCGGGCCTCCTTCTTACCTCCTAACATACTTTCTTCTATTTTTAATCCCTCCATACTTAACTTTCTCGACTTTGAACACCGTTTCAGCGATTTATTTTATGCGCTGAAAAGTGTTTACTTAATAATACGTTGAACATTTATTTTTTAAGTTGCCAGTAAAGATTATTCAAATATCATACCTTTTAATATTACGAGAGCATTCGATTGTTTCATAACAATCGCTTTAAAAACCCTCTACCCAAATAAATATTTTTTTCAGATACTCAAAAGCGAAGACAATTAGAGTACCATTAATTATATTTCTGAATATGTGTTCCATTCACTCGGACTGGAAAAACGGCGTTTCATTAAAATGCTGTATAAAAAAAGAGATTCTTTTGAGCATTATAATTACGCCTTCGTTAAATTCTATACTTTGCTGAGTAAAGCAGAAGGCGCTTTGAAAGGACGGTTTTAAAATTGAATGCGGAGCTTAAAAATACGTTTCTTAATTGACTTTCCTAGCGTAGTGTAATACCTCGTGAAAAGAAAAAATATGTGTACTAATAAAAAAACTTTTCGCCTTTTAGCCGGCCGGACGGTTTTGTTTCGTCGAAAATCTAAATTCAAAAGCCGAGTATGAATAACTGGCGTAATACGAAAATTAAAAACATAACATTCGAATTTGGAACGAGACAATCATGCAGATAAATCGTTATTCGGTAGTAAATGACACATGAGGGACTGACCCCAGCGGCCAGTGTAACTCGAGCCGCGGCGTTAAAGCGGGGCCCTCGCGTTCGCCTGCATTTCCAAAGGGCGCGGGGGCCGGGGGAGGTCAGGATGTTTATGTATAATGCACATTTTTGCACGGAGCTTGCACAGGCTCGGCCTGAGCCGTAGCTCGCGCTGCACACAGAGACGTCCAGCACACACACACGACGTGGGGGCGTCATGGAATTTATACGGATAAATATTAATGAGTATTATGTGAACATCGACGTTACATAATGGACAGATGTAGACATACGTTTATGTGAAGTTTTTAAAATGTTTTACATAACTTATAAACTACTCTAGTGTATGCCACAAAAAAGTTTGCATGCTCTAGTAATTGCATTTTATACCTACTCTCAAGAGGACATAAGAGATGCAAAAACAATGACAAGAACGCAAACATATTGTTGAAAAATAAAAGATAGAAGTGAAACTAGTTTTGTAGTGGTTGAACTGTCGTAGAGCGTCGTAGAAGCGCTACGTGGCGTAGCACGTAGCTCGTAGACCGGTTACGATAATTGTAACGAAATTACAATTATTGTAATAATTACAACACATTATAACGTAATTATTGTAATTGCTACTATTGTAATCTAATTGCTATTCTGTAAGTACTATATTATAATGTAGGCAACGGCTATTTAATTAAATTTATAAAGCGAAAGCTATTAATACATTTACAGCCGCACTTCGGAGGAAATTAGGATTTATGAATTATGATTTGTGTTATCGTTTTGACAGAAATTTTAAGTGTATATTGGGAAAGTATTTATTAAATTAAAATCATCGTTAAACCCCTAATAAATTGCTCATTAATAGTATTGTAACCTTCAACACGTTCCGAGACGCAAATCAAAATCAAATCAATTTTTTTTATTCAAATTAAATACTTCAAGTACACTTTCTGAACGTCGAGACTACGGTGCTTACCACCGGTTCGGGAACTAACCCGGCGAGAAGAACCGGCGTAAGAAACTCGCACTGGTCCATGTTTTACCTAAAAGATGGAAAATAAGAAGATTATGTCTTAAAAAAAAGTAAACGTTTCGTACAAAATAGTTTATGTTAGTGAGAATATATTCTACAGTTTTTAAATTATATCTGAGGCAGTTGATGTCGACTCAAATCTTTTTATTACAGTTTTTAAGAAACAAAAATTTTGAATCCTACAGTAGTAAAGTACTTTATAACGTCCGAATTTTTTCCGCTGTTGACTTAGTACCATAAATGAAGATGAAACTTATAGTTTTTGTCTATCCCATGTAAATACACTAGTTGGGATATAAAGTATCCTTTATATCAACCAAAACATTAAACTGACTAAATTTCGAAGTAAGTGTTCTACGAAGCAAGTGAAATAGAATCAAACACACATATTTACACACTTATTAATAAAATTATTTAAACAGTGTTTAAGTAATCGAGGTCAGCTGTGCCCTTCTGTCGTCTAACGGTTTCATTGCTTAAATATTTTTATGAGTGTGAGGGTTTATTATTATTATTATATCAATACACATTAAATAAGTTCTACAGCAACATCGTTATTATGTACTCGATGTACTCGCATGCACTTTATTCACAAAGAGTTTAAATTAAAAATGGACCTACGTAATGAACCAATTTAAATTTACACTTTAAAAATTCAGGCATACACGCTCGTACATATGTCATACTGCAGTTCCATATAATGGCGAGTATCGACAGGGGGTGCTCGAAAAAATACCCCCAAAACCCCCAGTACCCCCTGGACAGACGGGTGGGGGCCCAGTGGGGGCTGTGTTTTTATTTTTCGCGATTGGCGGATTGCAGCGGGAGTAATGATCGATGGAATTACCGTGCGCGCTGGCCATCGACAATTCCGATTTAAAAAATTGGAATTTTTAAATTTCGAATTTAATTGCGCGCTGCGACATCCTGCGTTCGAAACGTTCATTTAAAATGTAATCTAATTAGGGAAATCTTTACCAGATTCTACTGGAAACTTTAAACGAAAAACATACTGATCGGACGCGAATGACAGCCGCGATCTAGATAATAATTGTATAATGGGGGAAATTGAAAGAGAGTCAGTTCACGAACCTACGTCATTTCGTCGGAATATGTCAAGTAAGTCGTGATCTGTCAGCTGAGTTTGACATAACGTGACCAAATTACTTAGATCCCCGATTTTTACCTGTTTCAACTTCTCTGATTGTACATTGAAGTGTGCAAACTGCAAACTATAAGGCGTAAGTCGCGGGTGTTTTGTATGGGCTGTCATATGCGTCTGACGTCAGTCGCGGACGTTTTTGGACCGGACATTATTTGGGATAAAAAGTATCTTATATATACCCGGGACTAAATCTACATATAACATTTCGACAAAATCTGTTTAGCGGTTTGAATCTGTTAGCGTAAAAAGGTAACAGACAGACACACTTTCGCAATTATAACATTACATAGTAAGAATGGACTCATAATATTCAGGATGTTCTTACATCACAACATGAAACGAAATTACAATCCGATGTTAAAGCTTTTTTATCAGCAGCCCTATCCAATATGCAAAAACCAATTTCCCTGCGTTCAGCGTTTGTTTATATACAAAATATTTCATGTAATACCATTCCATCGATAATACATAAAACATAGGCGGAATTTCATTAGTTTTAACTTTTATCCATATTTTCGTACTAATATTAAAAATGTCTGTCTGTTACCACTTCAAGTCGGAACTCTTGAACTGAATTTGTTGAAATTTGGCATGGAAACACTTTTAGTCCCGGAGAGGGACATGGGTCTGTCTGTCTGTTACCTTTTTACGCTCAAAACGCTTAACCGATTTTGCTGAAATTTGATGTGGAGATGCTTTGAGTCTTGGAGAAGGATACTTTTTATCCTGAAGAAATGTACGGTTCCCGCGCGATAAACGAATTTTGGCGCAACGGAGTTGCGGGCATCGTCTAGTTTTTAATATAAATACTATTTACTAACTACTATACTTTACTAAGATTATTCTAGTACTACTTGTAGCGGTTTTCAAACAATAGCAGTTACAGTAAGTAGGAACGATTATCCGGACCTTAGTTATACGGATTCGTGATTATCCGGACTACAGAAAAATTGCGAGCATGAACGAGTCAGACGGAACTTTCATCACCCGGTAAAATACATAATATTCTAAACAAATTATTCGTCCACACGTATATCTTAATTATTTCTTAATTAACTTTGTTTTTCGTTCACCTGTCTTAGTTTTTTTTTATTAAACGTCTTACACTATGTACCTAAATACGCTTTAATGCCAATTTTTATTCGCACTTTGGATTATCCGGATTTTTGTTTATACTAATGCCTATTAAGAGCAATTTATTCGGTTAATCGAGTTTCTGCTGTACTTAAAAGAGCATTTTTTTAATGATAATTAGGAGGCAAGCGTGCAGGCGGGTTACCAGATGGAAAGTAACTGCCTTCGCCCATGGACACTCGTGACATCGAAAAGTCGCAAATGCATTGCCGGCCTTTATGAGGGAATGGGGATAGAGATAAGGGGGTTAGAGAGGTTTGGCCACCGGTAAACTCACTCACTGAACAAAACTGAGCACAACACCGCTTACGTCAGTTTTCTGTGAGGCCGTGGTATCACTCCGGTCGAGCTAGCTCATTCATGCCGAAGCATCCCCCACGGCAATGAGCATCCGTTTATGTTCTTTAGTTTGGAAAATGCCTCATTGGTACACGCCTCCACTGGGGTTTGAACCTGCACCCTCTCGATTTCGAACTAAAGGTCTTACCCATGACGCTAAGGACGCTCTATTACAGGCTCTATGTATAATCGGCTGTGAATGTTGATCGTTAATCGGCACGATCATCGAGCAAGCATCCATACAATCGTCCATTGTGGTTTATGATCAACGAGCAGAGCTGAGAATGCCCTCTGCACGGTCGTGTTTGCGTGTCATCGTTCGTGATCGTCGACTATAAAGAACAACCATGACATTTATTTATTAATTTAAAAAATACAATCACTACATATCTTAGCGTATACCATAAACTAACAAGGTTTGTGTGGTTCTTATAAAAGTTCACCACTCGCTCAACTATATCTTATAAAATCATTAGTTAACAAAGTTACAATAAATCAACCAGTTTATTCGCCCTTAGAATATAAACATTGTATTTTTTTTATGTTACATCATGCCTCTAGCATAAGTATATTAAGAAAAAAATGTTAAAACTTATTTCGTTAGTACCGTCGCCACAGTCGAAAATCATAAAAATATCCAACTAAAAAAAAACATCATACACGCCCAAAGAGGAAATGAAATATTCGCGTATCTTTTGGGCGTAATTTTGTTGCACACCCTGTATATCCTATACCCCACAAATTAAACACCCTGTTTGTACATGCCGGTCCGAAATTCTGCGAATATTTTACTTTTTTTAATCTGGCAAAAGCGTCCATGTCTTTACGTGGCGAATGTTTGGAAAAATTGCAGTACAAGTACTTGATAAAACATTTCTGTATCAACCGTACTCATAAACAGTATGTCACATAGCGTGTTCAGTTTTTTATAATAATAAAAATATCTATGGACGCTTCACAACACGTCAGTTTGGCCCCGTGCTAAGTACCTGAAGGACTTGTGTTACAGCCTACAGTTACCAGACAACGGAAATTTATTTAATATTTTTATACTTTACACATATTTAAGATTTTCATTATATGATACACATCTAGGACCCGGGAACATTAAAAAAACTTGCTCCGTCGGCGAGAATCGCACCCGCGCGCTATTAAGCTACCGATTTTGTTGAAATTTGTTATAGAGATACTTCGCGTCCCGGGTGAGGACATATGATAATTTTTATCCCGAAAAAATGCACGGTTCCCGCGCTATAAACGAATTTCAGCGCGGCGGAGCTGCGGGCATCATCTAGCGTGATTCCCGACACATTTCTAGGTGTTTCTCTAGTTTGGTGTGATTTCGCAAGATGGCGTTAATGTGAGATAGAAAGTGAAGCACGGAACACGTAGTTTCACGGAAGCTAACTTCCTTTGTTTTTCCACAGCTGTCCAGATGATTGTGTAGTGTTTACATTATGGCATAATGATATTTTAATTGTTTAGATTCACTTTCTTTTGGATTTTCAAACCACTGGACGGATTGAGCTGATATTTGACATGTTGGTAGATGTAAAGACATAGCTGTACCCGCTAAGAAAGGATTATTTTGCCGTCCTCGAGCTAAATTGCCGCTTTGTACGATCAGGGAAATTGAAACGGATACAAATCGCGGATTTAAATAATTTGGCCGGGTTACGTGAAACCCAGCCGACAGTTCACGACTAATATGGAATTAACGTATTCCGACCAAATGACGTAGGTCCGTCAACTGGCTCTCTTTCAATCTCCCCCATTATTCAAAAAGTACGTTTTCAGTTATGAGCAAGAAACGCGCGTTGCAATGTAACAATTTATATTTATATAACCATAATATTGGTTTTGATAACTCGATGACTATAAACGCTACAAAAATCTTGGTTCTGATTATGATGGCACCAAAATCGACCAGATGTTGGTTAACGACATTTAACCTTAAGGACCGGCGGTGTGATAAATTCTACCCCCGTAATGGATGAAAATTTTGTGAAAACACTTTTCACGAGCGAAGTCGGGCATGAGCTAGTCAAAAATACACCAAGGATATTATTTACCCTTCAATATAGTATTTGTTTTCGATCATTATTCCGCGGCACACACTTCCATGGCGGTGCATAATATTTATTCCTTTTACAAAAAACCCTGTTGACACTTCATCCCAAGGGTGTTTGCCCCCTCTGTACATATATACATACATAGTGACATACAGGCATACATTTGGCATAATTGAAAAATGGCCGTACATAATGGTACTCGGAAAATAGGCTTTTCGTACATATTTTACCTCGGAGCTTTAGGAAAATGATCCTTATGTCGTCCGACTTAAGGTAGAATAATTTGGTATGTACTTTACGTTAGCGTTTAACAGTCTATTGTTATGATATATGTAATGTGATAAACCTTTAATTTGTCATTTTTTTACTTTCAAGTATTTAGGTAACTTTATTTTGCAATAAATTGTTTTTGTTTATAGTGAAACTATTCTTTGACCGCGGCTTTACTCTGTAATTAAGAAGTATTTTCACAAAATTTAGGGGTAGAATTTGTACGTCTAATTGTCTTTGTCTTTACATATTCTACCCCAATGCCAAATTTCCACCCTATCCGTCCAGAGGTTTTTGGTCCAGTGCATCAGTACATTACGAAGTTTTATATTTTAAGATAGATTAATACAACATAAAAATGATGGCTACAGATTTTTAATATTCTTATTTTAATAGCATGCTATGATGAACCACGATTCAAAGACAACGGTAGAATTCACAACACTTCAAAATCAGTACTTTGCTCACGAAACGCTCAAAAAGATCTTAAATCTTGGATCTTGCTGAATCTAAGTATAAAAAGATCCTATCTTCTCCCCCGAGTCGGGTCAATTCTAAAGTGTGAAGAATTTCACTACGGAAGTGACGTCACTTTCAGCGGTCATTCACCCTGCCAGACTTTTTCCTTAAAATTTTAACACCATGCACAAGAGCAGACGTCTTCGAGACTACTTGTGAAAATATTAATATTTGTTCCCTTCAGTTTAAAAATCTCGAGCGATCCATCATGTTTAAAAAGTGCTCTGGCTTATGATGGCGAAGTTGTTATATTTAAAAGCTTGCGGAATTTTGTATAGAACTGGTAACCGCACTTTTGGTGTGATAAAAAATCCTCTATGTTCTTTCCTGGTGTCTGTGATTATTAAAATCAAAATTGTCCCACAACATTCGATTAAAAAAAAAAAGTTTGTTACAGATAATGATCTTACGTTGATAAGTAGTTAACTAAATTTTAACTTAACTTTAAGTTATTAACTGCAAGTAAATACAAAAATTTGTAGCAAGTAGCAAGTTAAATCACTTAAAATTTAGTTAACTACTTATCTACTTATTACGTGTCAACCAGACATTAGTTCACATTATAAATGAAAGTTTCTTGGTTTGATGTTTGTCCTAATTCTACGTAGGCAAAGTCGCGTATAAACGCTATTTATAAAATATACTATGCAAAACTTTAAATAGTAACCCCCTTAGTAAATAAAAATATTTATTTACTAAGGGGGTTACTATTTATAATATTTAACGACCTCTGTGGCTCAGTTGGTAAGCGCGTTGGTAGCTTACGCCGGGGGTCGCGGGTTCGAATCCCGCCGACGG
>JAOTAV010000004.1:1769353-1804894 GCA_026546445.1 Cyclargus thomasi | reverse complement strand
CCAGTCAGCAGTCACGTGACACTAAATACGTAAAGTTTGACGTTCCCTAATGTCACTAATATGTTTAAAATCCATTCGTAGACAACCAAACTAGTATTAATTCAGTTATTATTCTAATAAGACCTGGTTATACGAAAAAATAACAAGGCCGTATATTGAATTGCCTGGAACCATGCAGGTTTGTAATAGTCATAATAACCCTCCAGTACTGTAAACTACAGGATTCAAATGTGTCCCTTATAAAACGCTGCGCTGGAAACGAAATTTTTTATGTCATTTGTAGGCAAACTCGCTGACGCTTGCCCATACAAATCACATAAGAAAATCGTATCAGCGCTGCTACTTTCACAGTGAGCTCTAATATGAGAAACGCATACGAATCCTAAAGGTTTATCACTTTTGTTACAACCTTTATTTTAATAAGTATTTAAATTGATTTTAGAGTATATTACTGTTTCACTCTGTAACGAAAAATAAATTTAATGATATCATTATCGGCCGCCAAAATTCTAAATAATACTTACCCGATAATACTTTATATTGTTATAATATTAGCGCAATGGAATAAATAATAGTGACCCGAAGAAGAGTTTTTTAAAAATTGATAGGTTTGACTTGAATGCCTTGCCGGATGCAGACGGTACGCTTAGAACCCTATCGGAGTTGTCAAAGTCGTACACGTGTCCTTTTTATACATTATTTGAAGTCGGCATACTCTTCGTTATATCTTTTCTTATATGAGTGTCATTTAATATGTATTTTTCATCAGCGTGTGAATGAACGACCAAAATATTTTATTTTCACTTGTTACTTTACTCTAATCTAATAAATCATAACTAGCTTAGGGATGGAGGTATTTTTTATCGATAAAAAGCTGAATTTCTTTTACCGGAAAACATTTTGCACCATACGAAGTTTAAACTTTTATAAATTCAAAATATTCTCGTGTGCGTTTTAACTTACTAAAAATATTGTTGATCATTGCCGCAGACTCTAACGTAAAAAAAAACATTTTAATCTGACATTTGTCAGAATTTTAATAGTCACTTACTATTTTAAACGCAAGCAGGTTGCAACCTGCTAACGAATTTTCATGATTTCAAGATAATTCTCACCTACCTACGCGCCCTAGCGAAGCAACTAATTGACTAGAAATTTGGTATTACTTTGTTGAAAGGATGGATGGAGTAACATAGGCTACTATTGGTTTTGAAAAAACATCGCTTTTTATAGTAATAACGATATAAATTTAAGTTATAAATGAGATCAGAACTAAATACAAAATCTTATTTGAATAAATTAATTATGAGTTCTACTCAAGTAAACGTACAGAATAAAGATGAATACTTATCAGTGGTTTTAAAATTTCTAAGCACTCGTTACTCAAGAATACAGGCGTGAAGAATTATAGGAAAGCGATGTAGCTTACTTTTAATTTTAGATAATCTTTTTATCTTTTAATAAAAGATAACACTTATACAGATTACTGGTCACATCACATTAACACGCTTTCGATTTTTGTCGAATAGTAAATTAAGTAACACTTCATTATTAAAATTATTTTTGTATTCTATCTTCGTTTAAATTATATCTTCGATAAAATATTATTTGCAAGTGACTTATATTAAGTGTTTGCCCAATATTGTCGCAAGCTAACCCTCTGTCAAAAACCTTGTCATTTCTTGTCAAATGCGATTATCAACAAAGTGTAGTGTTGTCATCACGTTTATATTGTGTTGTATAAGTGAGTGAATGATAGGGAATTTTTGCTTTCATCACATTTAAATATGACGTGCAATTCGAATAACAATTAAAAAATATGGAGCTTTTATTTAAAAATAATTAATCATATGAATTGGTTTATGTAACTTAATTTATATATATTAACAAATTTACTATATTAACATAGAATCATACTTAAAATTTCACCAACAAGGATTAAACCAAAACGGACATCGATAAATTTAATTAACGGCACAACACTAGCACGGGCAATGTTGCGTGCAGTAAAATTAGGGAGTTGGGCCACATTTGGTTGTGTCAAACGATTTAGAGTCGGGATCGTTCGTTGCCAGCTGAAATGCATTACACACCTACCCGACCGTGACAAGTAGGTGGATAAAATATGCTTTATTTACCCGCCGAAATATCGCTTATATCTATTATATAAAAATAAGTAGGGTTTTCCATTCTGACCATATAGCTTCAGAACGCACGAACCGATATCGACGGTTTTGCATTCGGTGGGTTCCGTTTGATTTGGAGCAAAAAAAAGCAGGAAAATTTCAAGAGGAAAGTTGTGACGCGGACGAAATCACGGGCAACACTTGTATAAATATCGATATAAGGATAAGTAACTATCCCTCTTATTCATTAACTTAATAGAAGGTATGAATAATATATAACGTGAAGTGATGGATTGTGAAAATTTGTGTCTATTGGTCTATTATCAGATAACGAGATCCAAATGGCAAACCTATAATTGAGGTACTTTACTTTGTATATGCAAACTGTGTTCGATGTATTACGAAGTATTAAAACTTACTCCAACATTGGCTCTTATGCCAGATACAGCGGGGCTTTCAGCATTTTATATTTAATAAGCTCTTTGTCAAAGATTAAGTAGTCCTTCAGAACAAGATACATTCTAAATTTCAAAGTCTACAAAATATTAAGATTCTCATAGGGATTTCAACTATTATGACGTGACAAAATGACATGGCTGTTGCTGGATTTTTGGTCTAGTCGTTTTTATTGATGATGTTTAAATTATTCCATTTCTTTCCTCTCTCTGTCTATCTCTCTGCTGTATCTTAAATTTCAGATACCTGCGAATTATTAATCAATTTCAACCATGCGTTACAAGCGTTATGTTTCATCCCGATGTTCTGAATAAAAAATGACCATAAATAATATTAATGGGGTAATTTAATAAACGACACCGGTAGCAACGGTAAACGGAGCGCCGGCAAAAAATTGGGGCAAAATAGGCCGCCACGTGGCATCACCACATCCGGCAAGATTCGTGGACGGCGCAAAAACTGGCAGAATTGTAAAAAAAGTAAAATTACATACAAAATTGAAAAAATGTGAAGCAGAATTATAAAATCATTGCGGGACAGTTGTTGTTGTAAATGTAATGTCGAATTTAATTATGTGTTTGTAATTGTACGAAAACTGGTTAACATTTGTTGATCCAAATAAAAAGTTAAAGTTAAGGCGAAAAATAAACGAATTACATAATATTGCATAATACTTGATTTTAAAATTTTCATTTTACAAATTATTGAACTTTTTGAGTACGCCGAAATTGAAAACAAACAGACGGACGCGATTGACAACAATACAAAAACGTCCGCGACTGACGTCAGACGCGGCTAATAGCCCATACAAAATGTCCGTGACTTTCGCCTTATAGTTTGCACACTTCAATGTACAATTATAATCTAGATCGCGGCTGTCAGTCGCGTCCGTAAGTCGCGTCTGATCAGTTTGTTTTTCGCGTGAGGCTCAGGTGGTATATTTGTTTTTCAATGATCCAATATTATGAAAATAGGGTACATTAAAGAAAAAAAAATGTGAACAATTGAAATTTCAGATTAATAATAGATATTTGTTTTAATAATAAATATCTGAGATACGTACGTTCCATTTTTTACCGTTTAGCTATAACTTCAAAAACCCTAGCATTGACACGCGGTCAAAAAAACCCCGACCACAAAAATTAGCTTAGCATGTTAACATGCGAGTGTTCAGTGGCCTGCAAACGTAATCTAAACACAGAATACAAAAAAAAGATATTTGAAAGTGACAAAAACCCGTGTTCGATCTGACAGGGCTGACAACGTCATCGCGCGATCAAGACTCAAGTCGGAGCACCATCAATTATGTTTGATTCATTGAGTACACCTGACAGAAGATATCGTCTTCCCGCCTCCCAAATATTATGATTTAGATTTTATCTGCTCGGAGCCAAATTAACATTAGCCGGTGGGAACTTGGACGTATCTTGAGGAATTTTCCAGTTTATCTCAGAAGAAATTATAGCCGTTATCTAAACTGCACTGAAGGTGTACCTACGAAAATGTGTTTTAGGATAAAACCTTGTTCTACTAAAGGTAAAGCTAGTCAAGCTAAATGTCCAAAAACAAAAACCGTTGCATTAAAAATCCGCCATTTTTTTTTACATTTTATCTAGTGTCACTCACAGTAAATACGAATCTAACGACACCACTCAAGCCAAAATCCATCGAGCCGTTTAGGCTGCAGAGCGTGTCAAATAATTATACAAACATACAAATATATACACGAAAAACATCGTTTAAAAAATACAAAAATACGCTTCAATGAAATTAGTAATTTTAAAAGAATTGTGTAAAGCCGCGAGCGTAGAAAAATACGTATTTGGAGAAACGTAGTCTGTCTCAACGCGCGCGGCCGCCGGCCGGACCCCCGCACAACGCGCACACTACATGCACGCAAGTCACACACACATGAATCACAACTCACAGAGAGCCGGCCGGCGCGGGCACTCGTCACTTGTCGCTTGCTATGCTATGATTTTATTTCAGTTCTAGGTATTATAAACGTGCCGATTCGTGCCTTGTGTTGAAGTTATTTATTTATTTATTCTTTACTTGCTCATAAAAATACATACATTAGAGAAAAAAACTAGGTTGGGAATAAAGCAAAAGGGCGGCCTTACCGCTTACAGCGGTTACTTCCAGGCAACCCGTAACAATCATAACAAAAATTACTTACACCACTAAACTTATACCGCTGGCCTTTAATCAAATATTAGCAAGATTCACAATTGTCGTCTTAAAAGTGGCACCGGCAAAACCGCGCATAATGCCTTGTTCCGCTCCGGGTCACTCCGAGACCGCGAGATTTTACTTTTGTACGATTGCGAGCTTTAACTCATTATGTTAAGTTTTATTTTTCAATATACTTATTATTTTTATTCAATTTTGAAGGGATCTCCTCCCCCTAGACAAGCGGTGAGCGATTAACGTTTACGATAATCGCTTCGCTTGTTTTATATGGGATTGACATATTCGAACTCGACTAGACCACGTGACTTTTCGTTCGTCTATGTCAATCCCATACAAAAACACGCTAAACGATTGTCGTAAACGATACTCGCTTGACACTTGTCTAGGGAGGCTGTACTATTCAAGTTTTTAGATCTGATGATCTAAAAACTTGAATCAATAACATCAATTCTAAATATATATTTTTTTTAATTAGGGAATAAGTGGGCAGACAGGTCGCCGGGTCAGCACGCCAGTTTTCTCAGATGTTTTGAATGAAGTTCAAGTATCGCGCGGGATGTCCTTTCCCAGGACTCAAATTATCTCTATACAAACTTTAATCCAAATCGGTTTAGTGATTCGGGCGCAAAGAGGTTATATACAGACAGACATTGAAATTAATATTACAAAATTTTGCCCGAGGCTTCGCTCGCGAATCCTGAAATTGTTTAAATTTCGATTATTTAAAAAAGGTGATTTTTCGAAACCAAAAGTAGCCTATATTATTCTCCATCATTTAAACTAAGTTTATGCCAAAAATCAAGTCGTTGGTGGCTTCGTTAGCTTTTAGTTAGTTCGACAAACAAACAAATAAACACAATTTCACATTTATAATATTAATTTTAGTAAGGATAGTGTGGATCCAATGGCAGGATATGTTGTTCACTTGTTTGTCATATGTTATATTACGGAAATTAAAAAGTAAACTAGTCTAAGCTACGGTGATGAGGGATTGCCTCTCAGCACGAATCTTGAAATTCTAAATATTATATTTATTTCACATGGTACACCGACAGCACAAGCATTTAAATACACACTAGTATATAATAGTTTAAACAAAATAGAGAACTGATGCTTGTACTAATGATAGGCTAGGATTAGTGTTTAGTGTTAGTATAGTTAGCATTTGCCCCGTGACTTCGTCCGAGTTGATTTTTCCGGTTATCCTGTTCTCTTAAATTTTCTTTCTGTTTTTTTTTCTATAAACCCCGTCGAATGCAAAACCTGTGGAAATCGGTTAATGCGTTCTGGAGTTATATCGTCAGGAAAGAAAATCCGACTTTTTTTTATATAATAGATATATGTATGTTAGTCTGTAGGGTATTCATATTATGGGCATATTATGAGCCTGTAAATAAAATAAAAATGAAAATGACACTTCGAGTGACGAGCTGTAGGTATTTAATTAGAAATGAAGACAAATTTGAATAAAATAAAATATCGTCTTTCTCTCTTTACACTTATGACCGTCATTCATATGCCAGGTTAGACATATGCCAGGTTAGACAGAACGAAGCGGAATCGCCACGAAAACAGTTTTTTTTTAATAACTCGATAAACATACAAAATAAAGAAAAACCCTTCTACAGGAATTTAGTAACAGAATTTTGTATCGTGTGTTAAAATACTGAGTCCGTCGAATGCGCCGTATCGCGAGGCGAAGAAATATGCGTGATAATTAGAGGCACCTTTGTGATTTTTTTTAATATTTAACTATCGTGTTTTCGCTACTACAGAAGCTCACAAATATAATGTAGTTTATCTATGTTTAAAAAATGAAACGATTTGTAGCTTATGATCAAGTATAAAACGGAATTATGCAATAGTCGATTTTGCTTATATCGCCCTCTTAAAGATTATATAAAATTACCACTATGTCGACGTAGGAAAGGCAAATGTATCAATGGATGTTCTTAGCTACATTCTTATATATGAGATGATGCCCTCAAATCAGTTGTGCCAAAAATCGGTTATCGCTCGAGAACTGTACTTATTTTCGAGATTAAAAGTATCGTATTGCCTTTCCCGGGACTTAGGTATCTCCATACATAATTTCAGCAAAATCACTTCTGTGGTTTGAGCGTGTAGTTAGCAGACAGACAGACACACCTTCGCATTTATAATATTATAAGTAGGTGGGTATATTAAAATTAAAGCGAGATACCTCACGTATCTCGCTTTTACTTTCCTTATGAATTCGTTTTCCCCAAATATTTCGTTCTTACACTTCCAACACATTTCCGGACTTCTAAGCTTTACCTAAATATCCCAAACACGTGGTAAATGTTACCACGGTCGTACGACCGCTGCATCTTGGCACCTGACCGCTCGCGGTCATATGACCCGTTTGCGTGCTCTACAAATACTGACATTTAAGTTCAATAACAAATGACTTGTGAGTCACCGACTTCTAGGAAGGACGATGTATTTGCATCAAAACCAGATTGTGAAGGGATAAATAAAAGCATTAATCACTTTTGAGTGTTACATAGAGCATCCGTGGCTTAGTGGGTAAGACCTTTGGTTCGCACTCGAGAGGGTGCAGGTTCAAGCCCCGGTGGAGGAATGTACCGATGAGACATTTTCTGATCTCAAGTATATAATACGGATGCTCGTTGCCGTGGGGGAGCCATGCTTCGGCCCGAATGGGCCGGCTCGTTTCCCGTGTCACAAATGACGGACCTATTATATATTACCTAAATATTTTTATGAATAAGGGGGCTAGTGATAATATTTTTTCTAATTGGATTCACTGTGTAAGTGGGGACGCTGAAAGCGAACAAATATTTTAGTAATTTGTATGAGGAAACTCTTGACGCTGGGGCGCTTACCCAAATCACAAAAACATTTTTTCTTTAAACGCTACTACTTTCATAATAAACTCTATATAGAGGACAGATAAAATCTCTTAATTATTATTATATATTTCCTTTTATTATACCTTGTATATAACCGGTAAATCAGCTGTAACTTTATAATTATTTAGATGTATTGAAGCCGTGTAATTGGTTTCCCGTGTCGCGGCGCTCGTCCACTATGTTACATCGCCTGTATTAAATTTTTACAGCCCCATCCCTTACCCACCACGATTAATTGCGTGGACAATTCGCTAGATTTATATTATTCCGAATGGCTTTAAAATTTAGGCGGTGTTTTTACTGTTCATGGTAAATGTTTTACTGAAATGGACCGAGTTACAGCTGAAGTTTAAATGTAACTTTAACTGTAGCTCGATACTTATATAATACTAAAAAGCTGAAGAGTTTGTTTGTATTATATTATAATGCACTCAGTATGATAATAATATCTATGGACGTACGTAACGACGAGTTTGTAGTACCTTCACCTATCTAGTTGTTGCCCGCGACTATGCCTGCTATTAACTTTACAAATTTTACACGTTTCTCGTTTTTAAATTTTTAATTACTGCTCAGTTCCTATTGGTTGTTCCTCCATAAATTAAGTAACCAATACAAAAAGAACCTTCCAATTCCGGCCAGTAGTTTCTGAGATTAGCGCGTTCAAACAAACAAACTCATCAACTTTATATGATTAGTAGTATTTAGGTGAACCTACATCTTCGACTTCGTTTTATTTCTGGTTTATACGTATTAAGTGTATAGTTAAGTAAAACTAATAATTAATTTTTAGGTAACTAAATTTTAAGTTATTAATTGCATGTAAACACAAAATTTAGTTGCAAGTTAAAATTTAGTTACTACTAAACCAGATAGATTTTTTTCTATTTTTTCTGTTAAGTTTGTAAGCGGGGCTTTGCACTTGATACGTTTGGACAGATACAATTAATAATAATCCAGATAAAAATTTGTCTGGTCTTTGGGTGATTAGTCCTTGACTTTCAGCATAATATGGGATACATTTTATCAAAAAAATGTTTATACTATTCCTGTGTGACTATTTTTGTCGTCCGGTCGTCATTTACTACCTTTTATACAAAATAAGGGCACGAGCAAACGGATCACTTGATGGAAAGCGACTACCGCCATCCATTGAGACAAAATCAGAAGAGTTGCAGGTGCGTTGCTGGCCTTGTTTATTAAGTTCAAGATGATGTCCGCGACTTCATTGCGCCGAAGTTTTCGGCGCGATAAACGAATTTTATGGCGCCAACGAATTTTATGCAGGAAACCGTACACTTTTCTGCTATAAATAAAAAATCTGTCATGTCCTTCTCCAGGACTCAAAGTATGTTCATACAAAATTTCAGCAAAATCGGTGAAGCGGTTTGGGCGTAAGGAGGTGACAGACAAACAGATAGACAGATAAGGTTTCGCATTCAAAGTATAAGTATGGATAGAGTACTAGGTTTCAAAACTTACTAACCCACTCTAGGAAATTACTCTAGGTCGGTCCTCGGTAAGTAATAAAAAACGAAACCTAAAACTTTTTTGTTCTTTGTTCCTTTGTTTTGGTTTTCTTTACCAAGTTCATGAGTCTCTGCGCTCTATACGTATATTATACAAGTTATAAAAGAAACTTCTATGTTTTGTAATTCGTTGATACTGACTTCTTTTGCGTCTATTTCTGCTTGAAATTAGGACATTACACTTAAAACAAGAATTAGAATTATTGTTATTACAGGAATATAAGATGTTGTGTCTTAAAAAATGAGATTGACTACTTGAATTCCAGCTTTAAATTTCCAAAATACTATTTTCTGCTACACAACTCACATGGGCGAGTCACCTAATGATGACTTTGTCAAAACCGGTCGTGTATTTATTATAAATTCGTAAAATCTAATAAAATATAGTGGAAAAAGTGCAAGAAATGTGTGGTTCATTAAGTATGAATATTTCATACATTCATAATTCGCAATGTAGCGTAACGAGTCAACGAATTTAGTAGCCTTGATTAATTTTTTAGTGCGTGTTTACTGTCTCAATGCTGCAAGTGCATTGCCCCGCACCAAAATAAACTGTCGCGACGCGGTGCGTACAACCGGTGCCGATTAGGGATGTGCCTCGGAATTCGAAGACGCATGATTTTTAAATTTGGAACAGGTTTATTTTTTAACGGCCGCCACAGAGGGTTATACAGCATAGATTAAACGGCCTGTCATCCTTCGTTGTCATGTCTATTTGTAGACGAGGATCTGATTTGTAGTATTTCTTATCTTTTTCTGATATTTGTATTTTTTATGAATATTTGTCTACTCCCTATTTAATATGTACGTAAAAAAAAATGACCCACAAAAAGTATTAAGGGCAAAACGATCAGCAAAATGTTAATGAAAGTTTGCAGTCACTTCAGCATAAAAAATATGCGCCATCTTTACAGCAAACAAAAAGAATGCACGGAAGGTTTTGAATGACAAACGTTAACGTTTTTACACAAATCAGTTCTTAACATCGTTAATACAGATTCAATCTGCATTTTATTAGCTTTAAGAATGTCGAACGAGACGCAATGGCGCTCCCGCCAAAACGGACTGACATTCTGTCACTGTCAGACATCACGAGATCTCTTGCTGCTCTTTTACTCTTAATTTATATACGGATATAAATAAACAAGCGGTGTATAAAGTGTCGTGTACTACCTACGTAACACTTTTTCTCGCAGGTGTCTTCATTAAGAAGATGTCAATGCATTCAATGTTGCCAGCGTAAAAAAGTTAAACGTCTCTTTTATTTCTTGAGATTAAACTTAACACGTTTTAAGATTTATTGTACGTTTTGGTTTAAAAGAGCTTAGCACTAATGTTGTACACTTGTACAGTCAGATTATGAATTTACTCTAACCCTACAAACATACAGTTTTAGAAATAGAAAAACCATAGTCCTACCTATTACTAAATTAGTGAATTCAATAGACTAATCCTAGATAGGTCTAAATGGCATTTAACCTCTTTAAAATTTTGGTAACGTCTTTGAAGTTAGAACCACTCCCTCCTATGAACTTAAGGATCACATAGTATTTCTATACTTTCCTAACATATTTTTTACTTCTAACGTACTAGTGATAGAATTTATAGAAAAATAAAATTTAGTAATACATTGCGATCAAAACTCCATTCGTCGTTTGGCACAAGGCTTCATATTAAATGTCAAAGTTTGTATGAAACGTGCTAAGTTATTTTGAACAGACTATAGGATCTAATGATCAACCGAAGTGTGATCACAAGTTCACCATTTAGGCTAAACCACGAGCTGTCGGTTTGTAACAAAAACTTTATGACTCAGCGGTTATTGTAGAGCAGACAACGGCGGGCGGCGCGCCGCTGGACCGTGAATCACCAACACGCGCAGCGTTTGCATTATACACTCGCTTTTACCCGCGGTTTTGCTGGTGATTTATGACATCCATTATAGACATACTTCCATATTTCTAAATACTTAATATACTTACCCAATATTATAAATGCGAAAGTGTGTCTGTCTGTCTGAAAGGTCTTAACGCCCAAACCACTGAACCTGCTGGGTATGGAGACACTTTGAGTCCCGGGAAAGGACATACGACATCTTTTACACCGGAAAAATGTACGGTTCCCGCGCAATAATCTAATTTTGGCGCAGCCTACTTGCGGGCATCATCTAATTTAGTCCTATCTAAAAAAAGTATCATTACCTAATACCAAAGGCGTATGTATTTGTACCAGTTACGGAAGGTGGATCGTGCCCGTAGCTTCGTTTTCAGGCGGTGAGTGGAACGCCGCAGAGTTTTAGTGTGTAGGGCTGCCTGTCGCAGCGAGTCCCACATATCCGTAGTGGGAGTCCCCGAGCCCCCGCGGAATGCGTTACCGCATTTCTCTGCGTAAACAACTAAGGTATTTGTACCAAATTTCATTAAAATTGATACAAATACAGACGTGAAAGCGAAGTGGTTTTTCTTGATAATTTTTCTTACATAACCCAAAAGTTTAAGCCCCTACAATTTATATCCCTCGACCAAGTGACCTGACTTCGAGAAAATTGGCTAATTTTGAAATTGACTTCACAATTATTAAAATAACTACAATCAAAACACATAGAACTATAACTTGACGACAGGAGCTATACCGCGCATTGGGTATGAGCGCGGCGCGGCAGAGGAGGGTTACCATGACTACCAGCCGCGCTACTCTGTCCGTCGTCAACGCCGACGCTGGTATTATATTTACCCGTCCCCTGCCCCGTCCCACGTTCTTAGGGCGCGGTTGTGGTCAAGCTACACCAAAGTCTATACTTTCGATAACCTTTAAGACTAGTATCAACCACAGACAAAAATCTGTAATTTCGAGGAACCGAAACGACCACATCACGTCGATTATGTTATTACAATTCCTATTTGGATAAACAGTTTGTTTTGAAAAAGCCACATTAAAAATGCCTTCATGTAAAAAATGAAACACACCGTGTACAGCGGTAGAGATGGCAAAAAAGTTACGATTGTGTCTCTTGTATTTTTGTTTTTTTTTTGTTTTACTTTATTTTTTATAATTATTTTATAAATAAGTTACAATAGATAGTAATATTTTTGACTTACAATTACTTATGTATTTAAAAAAATATTGTTTATTAAATTAGTTTCAAGACATAATATTGTTATTTTCTATCTTTTTGGTAAAAGGTGTGCGAGTTTCTTCCGTCGGTTCTTCTCGCCGGATTAGTTCCCAAACCGGTGGTAGGCACCGTAGTCTCGACGTTCAGAAAGTGTACTTTAAGTACTTTTTTTGAATAATAAAGAATTTGATTTTGTTTTAATTTTGTATAATCTCTTTATACAAAATCGTTTTCGGACTTGTTTTGGCTTGAATTTAAACCATATTTCATCAGAACAAAAACGTACCGTGGACATCGATTTTTTTGCAAAAAGATTGCAAAGAATTGCATATACGATTTTTTTATACAATACAATATAAGTAATACTGTAATCCCTGTAAAGTAATTCTTATTTCTTGTTTTTATTAATTGTATATGTCGTCTAAAACGTCCGATTCTAGAGCTGGTACTGGGCCTAGACCGCCCGAGTTCGCGGGTTGTAATATAGAGGGTGTAACTAAAGTAAGTGATAAAACTTCAGGGATTATAAAATATGTCCCTGATATAGAGTTTACTGTTAAAGTAGTAGCGCTAAAAGCCAAAGGATTTTTTCATGATTTGTATGGCCAAATGCCCCAGCGACATGAGTTTGCCCATACAAATTATAAAAATTAATTTTCGCTTTCAGCGCTGCAACTTTCATAGTGAACTTCATATCACTTACTTTTGTAACACCCTGTAGAGGTTCGAAACTCCGAACGTATGGCTAAGACTCAAGGTAGTTGGCGCATTTTGGAACCTAAGAGCCTGTTTCACCACTTACTGTTAAAGTTTCTATTAGGCTATCCACAACTCTTTTGACAGATTCTCCATACAAAATCTGTCAAATAAACTTGTATCTGACAAATAAATAGACTATCTGTAAGCGATGAAACAGGCCCTTAAACTTGTCATCTAATTAAAGTTATATTCCTCTTAAATAAAATATATTATTAACAATCATGTGAACATAATTATAGCAAATTAAATTATCAACTAAACATTACAAAATACAAACTTAAAATATAAATATAAAACTATAAAAAGAAAACCTTTTCCTTTTAGATTCCTAAGATTAATTCACCTAACACCGTGATCTTAAAGTTTTTTGCTATCCGTACACCTGTGATCGCAGACAGGGGCGACGCGGGCGCAGGTCAAACCTGATCTTGCTAACCATAGTTATGTGTCCTTTGAAACTTAAAAGTGACCCTTAAGCTGTTGGAAATAAGGACCTCGTTGAAGACAAAAGTATAATTGTAAACTACAAAGCCTACTGACTCACACGGTGCCATTATCCTTATTCGCCTGTGAACGTGAAATTCCAATACGCTGGACGACATTTAATTGATGATAAAAATGGGTTATTCCAATTAAATATTCTTTAATGTTTTTAGTAAAAAACGTCTTCATTGGCACATAAAAGTTTTAGTGACTTTTCCTCGTATTTAAACACTTTCCGCAGCAACCGTACTTTTTCCAAAGAAAAAGGGTTCGATGTCCCGCGTCATGTGCCAACAGCCTTAACCATGCCTTCGGAGTTTCGTACCTCTCACGCCGCTAACAGAAAATAATTAATTAACAAAAATAAGAAATAAAAATTCCTTTTCAAGGATTACACCATAACTTATATTGTATTATATTAAAAATCGTTTATGCAATTCTATGCAATTTTTGGCCAAAAAAATGCATAGAATTGCATATACGATTTCCATAGAGAAGAATTCCTCCTCGGCCATTATAATGTTACTTATATTGTATTGTATAAAAAGAAATCGTTCATCTTAACCGGTTAGTTTTGTAGTTTATAAAGTTTTTTTACAAAAAAACGATGGCCACGGTACATTTTTTTTTTCTGATTAACTATAAGCTTAAGGAAAAGTTCTCGCTTGCAATAAAAGATCATTCTATAACATACGAGTATATATTTTGGGCTAATGTGGTTAATGTGTTTCTTCCTACAGCAAGATAGACAAAGTGGCGTTGAAGTGACGGATGCACAAAGGAAATCTGTCAGTTTATACCAACTATCTGTCAGTTTGTCTATACTTCTATTCTATCCTATGTCTACTGACGCTATGCTAGCCCTGCTGTCTCTGAGCCTCCGACACTTATCAGAAAGCGGTGAAACAGGCACTTAGATTAGTATAAAACAATCTACTATCAGATAAGTTGATTAATAGCTAGATTGCGGACCTTAGTTATTTAGTCGTGTTATGTGTCGATCGACCGATAACAGCTAGCATGGAATGTATCACGCATTCTAACCAAATCCCTCAACTAGCTAGCATACAATTTCTTCGATGATACATGCTGTTCATTAAAATTAATTAACCTAAAAACTTTAGCGTATAAATCAAATATCTACTATTAATCACTATTTTCAAGATTTAAGATGACGAAAAGCCAACAGACTAAATTTACACTCAAACCGTAATGAAGCACACAATCTGTCGTTAAAGATCGTTTAAATAATCATCTCAGTTGAAAAGGGGTGCCACATTCCCATACCATTATAATTCAAAAAGGGTTAAGACAAAAAACGTAATTCAGTATGACAACCCCATGTGTGGAGTCATCCGGCCGATTCAGAGACGTCATTAAGGAGCTTCCTCCGTTAATTTAACATGTTCACATGTTGCTCTCAAATAAATCTCGTGTTGCCAACTCCTTGTGGGAAAGCTGCGATGATTTCGGGAAAATTCAATAGATGATATGATAATATCTATGCTTTTTACCCGACTGCTCCAAATGAAGGATTATGTTCTTCGAGTGTATGTATGTCTTACATAAATAATTTTGAATTCCAAATTGTGAGGTTCCAAAAATTTTTTTTTCGGCCAATTTGGTCGAGTAGGTTATCAAAATAGTCTTTAAATAACCATTTTAGAAATATACATAACTTGATTTTCAATTTGCAACGCTTCCTGCAGTCGGATTTTTTATTTTTTGACATTTAGGTTGTTATATTATTCTTCTTTTGAAATAAAAAAAAAACTTCTTTTACCTGTTTTCTAGTATTTTCCGAAATTTGAATAAAAACAAGCAAAAATATTTAAACAGCGAAGAACCATATTTAAAAGATTGGTGCTTGTCTTTGACTTACATATTGATAAATTCACACTTTTAAATTTTTCTGGGATAGTACATACTAGTAATTAAAAGTACTTTTCAACTCTTCAAGTTCCTTTTTGTAAATAAAAATGAATTCAAGACATAAGTGCCGGATTTTTTGCGTTAATGGACGCTTTAGGACCGGAAAATAATTTGAAATTAAAATAATGTGGATTTATTGTATAGCTAGATAAACATGCTAGATAATGAAAAATTTATAAAAGATTTTTTTTTGAGATAAATGAGTATTTACTTTAAGGTTGTAAAAGTTAATTACTCGATTCTTCCACATATGTCTTCATTTCCAAAAATTTGCAAGTCCCGTCACAACTTGTAAATGAAGAATAAAACCCTATTCGGCAAATTCTTGTCTTGAAACATTCATTGAAGTCCAGGGAAGGTTAATATTAAGAGTGTTACACATAGACGGGTCATCTAGTAATAAATAAAATATGAAGCATAATATGTCTCCGCTTGTAGTGTAGTGGAATGCCGGAAGTAGACGAATAAAAACTTAACTGAAATATTGACCAGACAGATCATTTGTTTGGTTACTGTAATTATAAACTATTAGCTATTTGTGTACTGTAAACTGTACCCACCAAAAGCATTCTGTAAAAACCAGGCCAAGTATCAATTGAGCTACTTGTTTCTCTCTAAAAAGTAATGTAGACATAGGCGTACCAAGTTAAAGGTTTCTTATTGTCTATTGTTATAATTAACGTTATATGACTAGCCTTTGACCGTTCTTAATTCGTTAGCGGGTAAAAGTTTTATTACTTCCCGGGGGCCCAAAGTATATACCTACCAAATTTTAGCAAAATCAGTTCAGCGGTTTGGGAGTGAAGAGGTAACAGACAGACAGACACACTTTCGCGTTTATAATATTAGTAGTATAGATTGCTATGAAAGCTCTAATTGGCTTCTTAAAAGATAACTATCGTTTAAACTTTAGATTGTACGAATCGATTGTTGTGGATCGAGTTTTTTAAAAGATTTTATCAAACCTGTAATATCTGACACCTTCTGGACTAGTTTTGTTCGATATCTCACTCGATCAGACTAGAACAAGATTTAACAGGTAATGATTTCTGCCAGCGAAAATTAACACAACTCATACTAATATTTCTAACCACTCTGTTATAGCTTTTAAAAAGTTAGATTAAATAGAATAGTTGTAGTCTATTCGCAAGTAATGCCAGTACAACAAACGTTGAAATATGAAATAAACATAAAATTTTACTGCGGCCCTAAAACAATTCACAATCACCCATAGTGTGAATTTAAAAACACGAACAATATCGATATTTGCTCACGAAACGGCTCCGAGCTCCCATTATCTACGTTTTACGTGAATTTACATAATATTTCAGATTTAAACGAGTAACGAGTGGCGTCAAAACGGTAATAGCCGTATGCATCCGCCATTTGCAATACGCTTTGGGCGGGAAAAGAAAATGCCCGTTAATATTTTACATATCGTCATTAAAGTGAAACGCTATCATTATAACGCGGTTTGTTTTCTAATTTCGATTCGCTTGTGGTAGTTTGTTGTTCGAGGTTATTGATAGCTTGGATTTGTTGATATTTTGCGAAGATTTTGTATAACTGACTCAAGTTTTTAGTAAAATGATTACTTGCTCGGTGAAAGATAGTTATAAACATGTCTTGTGTTTTATAATTTTTACCGTTTCTCGAATTATGAAATTATTTTAAAGCTGTAGGTAATGTGTACAGAAATATATTTTATTAATCGTCAAGTTGCTGAAAATTATAATAATATACATCAGAATTATATACAAAGAAATATCGTACATGGAGTGCCAGACGTCCTACTGATTCGTAAACATAAATAAAACAAATTCAGTCGTATATCACGACAAGTCATATATAATACGGTGCTCGGTAGCCATCAAAAACGTCGCACCCCGAGACGGAATGTGACATTTTATTAAATTCTTATTTGGCAGCCGGCGGTGCATCGAGACACGCGACCGCCGCACGCAAACATAACCGGCTCCCAAATAAAGGATTATCCCATTTTAACGTGTATACTTCTTTAAATATTCACGAAATCACCCGCTTTTAATAAAACCTTCAGTTTGCAAGGGTTATTCCTCGTTTTCTAGCTATGCGTCATTCTAAATTTATAACAGAGTTTTCTCCTTCTTTACAGACACGACCGCCCCGTATGTCCTCTACAAGGATGGAGTGGAGCGAGCTCCGCCGGGCACGCAGTGGGGCGGCGCGGTGCTGGACGGCGGCTACCAGAGCATGCAGCACCAGAGCCCTGGGGGGCCCTCCCCGCAACCCGAGCCGCAGCTGGCCTCGCCGGCGCCCTCGCCCTACCCGCCCGCGCCGCCACCCCCCGACCCCGCGGCGGACGAGGCCGCGCAGCTCGCGCAGCAGCAGGCCCAGCAACAAGCACAACAGCAGGCCCAGCAGCAGACCTCCCCCGAGCACATGCAAGTCGAGCAGCAGATGAACCAGCAGCCGCCGTCACAGGACCATCTCGATCGCACCCCCTGCTTCGTCCCTCAGCCGGAGCTACAGCAGCAGTACACCCCGTACTTCAAGGACACCAGACCCGCGAGTCACATGCTCGGAACGGGCGGCTTCCCGCTCCATTATCTCAAACAGAACGGCGGAGTTCTGTCGCTCGAGGGCCCGCTAGACCAGTACGCCACTCCCGACTTGCGCCACCTCCCGGATATCGTGCAAGCGGAGCCCCCGAAGCCCCGAAAACACAACCCCAACTCCGAACTCCGCCTGTTCAAATGCCTGACGTGCGGCAAAGACTTCAAACAGAAGTCGACGCTGCTTCAGCACGAGCGCATCCACACAGACTCGCGGCCGTACGGGTGCCCCGAGTGCGGCAAGCGGTTCCGCCAGCAGTCCCACCTGACGCAGCATCTTCGCATCCACGCCAACGAGAAACCGTACGCGTGCGTGTACTGCCCGCGCTCCTTCCGCCAGCGGGCCATCCTCAACCAGCACCTGCGCATCCATTCCGGTGAGAAGCCATATACGTGCGGCGAGTGCGGCAAACATTTCCGCCAGAAGGCCATCCTGAACCAGCACGTCCGCACACACCAAGGCGAGCGCTATTCACACATATATGCCCCGGCCAGCTCCCCGCACGCGCCGCCCGCACTGACCCGAAGCGATCGCGTCAATGCCGGCGCCGCATGTGATCCCCGCCAACCTTCACCCGTTCGATTCGGTCTCGCATCCATTGGCCTTCCTATCAGTCAAATTCTCGGTCCCCTCGTCGCCCGCCTAGCGGAGCACGCTCGCGAGACGCGGAACCGATCGCCGGACGTTCCCGTAACCGTCCCCAGTTCGATTAACCCACTCGTCGATTACCCCCTTTCGGACGACCGGGCCCCTGTAACTGACCAATGTGTGTAATTTTTCCAGACGTTTCCCCGCATCTTATCTTCAAGAACGGGACGACGCCGACCTTGTGGCCTCAAGATGTCCCGTTCCCGCCGGACGAAAATAAGGAGGAGATACAGTCGACGTTCGGGGACGCGGACGGCCAGAACGGGGAGCAGCGCGGGTCATGTTTTTCGCCAGGCGACACGGCTCAGTATCCAGCCTACTTTAAAGACACGAAGGGTCTGAATCACACCGTCTTCGGCTCCGGGTTGTCCCTTCAATATCTGAAGGGCGGGAAGCTTCCGGACGTCCTCGGAGGGCGCGCGATGCCACTGTACGTGCGGTGTCCCATCTGCCAGAAGGAGTTCAAGCAGAAGTCCACTCTTCTGCAGCACGGCTGCATTCACATCGAATCGAGGCCCTACCCGTGCCCGGAGTGCGGCAAGCGCTTCCGACAGCAATCGCATCTAACGCAACATCTGCGTATTCACACAAACGAAAAGCCCTACGGGTGCGTGTACTGCCCTCGATTCTTCCGCCAGCGGACGATTCTCAACCAGCACCTCCGCATTCACACCGGAGAGAAACCGTACAAGTGCACGCAGTGCGGGAAGGACTTCAGGCAGAAGGCGATCCTGGACCAGCACACACGGACGCACCAGGGCGACCGGCCGTTCTGCTGCCCGATGCCGAACTGTCGGCGACGCTTCGCGACGGAGCCGGAGGTGAAGAAGCACATCGACAACCACATGAACCCACACGCGGCTAAGGCCCGTCGCGCCGACGCCAAGACGCCGCGCCCGCTGCCACCCGCGTCCGCCGTGGTGAAGCCCGAGCTGTACTTCCCGCAATGCTACGCGCCGCCCTTCCAGCAGTTCGGCGGCGGGCCGGAGTTCAAGCCGGCGGTGGGGGCGGGGGGCGCCTGCCTGCCCGCACAGTGACCCGCGCCGCCGCGGTGGCCGCCCGCGCCGCCGCCGCCGCTCGCGCCGCCCACCCCCCACGACCTCTACGTCGACCGCCTCTACAACTAGAGCCGCCAGTATACGACTCGCCGAGCTCATCGTGAGTACCGAGATAGCCGGATCGCTGTAAACACGCTTCGATCTGTAAATAGCGATTTATACTCTCCCGATTCTGTCGCGGACCCCCGAGTACTGTTACCGTTCTGAAACGAGTATAGATAGCGTTTTTGCCCCGTAATGTTAAGTTACCACGTAAGGATTAGGTCTGTCGGTAAGCACGGTCCGAGCGCAGTGCGCCGACGTCCAGCGGAAGGAACCAGAGATTAGATTGTAAACGACTCTACGTTGAAATAAAGACATAAGGATGATCTATTACCACGATATTATATTTCGCGATGAATGCTTTCGGTACGGGGATGTGCCTAATTGTAATAAATATACATATTTTTTAGACGTTAAGTTTACTTTATTTACGAGTGCTAAGATATGGCGAAATCGTTTAGGGGGTATAATGCTCAAGACGTGTATAAAATATAGGTAAATTAATGAAATTTTTGGGCCAATTATCTGAATTTTCTAGATGAGATATTAAAAATTCTAAATTGGATAAATGAGGGGAAAGAATGCAAACCAAAAACCTAGGTTACCTTTTGCCATCATATTTTAGTACTTATTCTGTCGTTCGCGTTTACCGGGAGTTTACCGATACACTGTAGGTGCCAAATATATTATACTCGTATGTCCGGACATAGCGTGTCTAGTTTACGTTGTTACCAGTCGACAAGCGAAACAGTTGAATTGCATTTAAGGAAAGGCTCAGACTGAGTAGGACTGTGATAGGTAGGTTAGGCGTATACTTCGCTCACTTAGCGTTAAATTTACGTGTTAAATGACGAAACGTGATTGAGATTTTTTTTTTTTGGAAGAGTGTGAATGTTGTAAAGAATTTACAAAAAAAATCTAAATTATTAAAAAATTAAATCTTATTATTAATAAAAAATTTGAAAACGTTACTAGATATATTCTTTTCGATTCGGAGGAATGTTATTTCGACTGATGAACTTGATGAGTGAGATTAGTGAATCGTAACCGGTGTGACGCCTAGTGTGGGATCTGGAGTGATGATGATGATCAGATACGTATCCGTTTAGCTTAGAATTACCGAGCAATTCTATCATTCATCGCGAAATAAACTTAGTTTTAGGGAGAATAAATATATAATATGAATTTTTGTCGGTGCGTCGAGACAGTCCGGGGGCGGTGCTCGTCGCGTCCGCAATCTCTTAGATATAAAACTCGACAATTATTTGATGACGTCGTAATTTATGTATTGATCAGAGTTGATATATGTGATATATCGGTTTGTTATATATTGTAGGAGCGTCCTGAGTCTCCGGGACTATAAACTGCCGCGCGCGCTCCCGGACTGTTCCGACGGACTTTTTTATCGTTTTATTGTATCTGTTTGTATGTATAGACGACTTATATAGCTTATTTTATGATATTATTGTGATGGTTTCGTTTTCCTACCGCATAAGAAATGTTATGTATTTACTATTAGATGTAATAGAAGGAAAGTTTGCAGTCACAACTGGAGCTAAATAATTTAACGCGATTAATTTTACGGTTGATTTTATGAAATTGTCTCGTTGGATGTGTATGAAAAATTCTGCGTAGTCGACATGGATGTCGACCTTTACGAGAAGATCCCGATTGAGGGTTTATTACACCAGCTCCTTATCTTCTTCTTATCTTCGAAAACAATCGGTGTATTGTCATCTCATCTATCAACGGAGTGCCGAGACTCGGAATCTAAAACACATTGATCGCTCCATGTTTATATCTAGACGACATATTAATTAGAGCTGCTGAACAATTACTCAAAATTTCGGTATCTACTAGTTATGCGTCTATTTTCTTCGCAATAACTAATTGTTATGCATGGCCTTCGAGTCTATGAATCGGCACACAATAAAAATAATAGCATGGAATCGGGTAAAGACGTAAAGGTCGACATCCAGCCGATGAGCTACTCCGTCACATTATGTTTCTGGTTGATTTTCCTATCAAACTTTTGGAGGTTTACAAATGAAAAACACCATTTTGAAGAAGAATTTAATAGAATTTATCTTCCGTGACTAAAATTTTCCACAGCGAATGTGATCCTCCGTCAGGCCGAACGTGCCGCGCCCGGGCACCCATATTCTACAAGATAGTATACGGCGGGGGGCGATTCCACCGCGGGCCGGCTCGAAGTGTTCGGCGAAGTCCAAAGCCACAGAGCGACGCTCTCACATTTCGACAAACGTTCGCCCGAAGACTTGCCAATCGCAGCGCGGCCGGCGGTGGAACCGGCCCCTCTATAATTTAATCATACCTACCACAATACAGCCTTAAACAATAATAGCTATAAGTATTTTTATACAGTTTACTGTACTTTTTGTTACGACCCCCGGGCGCGGACCGCGAGCGGTGCGGTTCGCTCGTAGCGCGGTCCCCGCTCGCGTCGAATTGACGTTCGACGTGCCGTCGCCGTCGACGTCAACACGGCGCGAGCGCGGCGCCGCCCTAGGAGGCGACCGCGCCGCCGGGGCCGCAGTAAGTTTGAATACATAATACAATACAGTGCCATAGCCGAGTACTAACCTCAGATTTATACTTATTAGATTTTTATACCGATACAAATGGATTTAATTTTTAAATATAACAAAGGTGATTAAGTATACAGAGATTAAAGATGATATTTTATACATTTATTACAAACAATATTATTAAATGTAATTGTGAAATAGATTTTAAATTTTAGTGATCACAGCTCGCCGCGTACCTATCGTGTACTGAAAACAGGTTTTTGTAAGTTAATCGGACGGGGCTGCGCCGTCGGCGTTCGCCCCCGTATAGGGTACGTCGAGTTGACGGTTTAAGCGTTTATTTACAGCGTGGTTTAATGTAAATACATATCACAGAAATAGGCAGTGTTATATATCATATTCGGAAGGGTTTCGGATTCGTTTCGACACCGACGAACCGAGTCGTCGGGAGCCCGATCCGAGTTCTGTTTGTGCTCAGGTTTCGTTACGGTTTGCTCAATTCGTGTATACCCGACGTCGCTCGTCCTAGTTTTATATTTTACCTTAGTGATCTTTTTGTATAATATTGTTAGAGAGCACGGTTTTGCTTTTCTCGTAATACTATTTTAAGCCTTAAAGTTATTGTCGTGGGTGTGCGTAGCCGACCTCGGCAGACGAGCCGGTCGAATTATAAATTATTTTTCATTTATTGTGCCGTCCGTTTCCTTTCGGAGCTTATTACGTGAAACCAGTTTGCTGTTTGCTGCACTCGCTGAGGTTTAGTTAGGTTCGTACCATGTTCCTAGCCTTGTATAACGTAATATTTATTTTTAACCTTCGTCGTACGCAGATCTGTTTGTAGTTAGTCGCTATGTTCTCGCCCGCTACTCGTCTTGAGTTTCCGTGTCGAATCTCCGACGTTTCGATCCCACTTCTGAATCTCCATTCTGTCGTCGCATTCTACCTATCGTTTACTTTCATTCAATTATGTTAAGTCGTTAACGATTAAAAGGAGAGAATAAGATTGCATCGTAAAAATATACTTTGCATAATAATATTTATATCGTCGAGGATGTCAATTGTATAAAATACGATGTTTAAGCGATCTGAACCTGTGCTTAGCTTAAAGATGTTAATTTAAGGTTTATAGTTCATTTGAAGCATCGGTAGCGAATCTTCGTGTAACTAGTCGACCAGCATGAAATCAAAAGATTATCAAAATTTTTTAAACGTTTGCGAGTAAAATGAACCCCGTCTGGAACACTTTTTGCGAAATAGAAATGCTAGTCGGCTTGTTATGATTTTTTGGAATAGAATGCATTTATTAGTGATCTCAGAGCGAATCCGTTGCTGATAAGATTTGGCAAATAATAAATTGTAAGTCGATCGTATTTCTCGACATCTCGAACATAGTTTAGGTAATAAAACGTGTTTGCTTTCCGTCGTTTATACGGGCGTTCACGTTTCTATCGAACGTATCGGAAAATTTTTCATCCAATCACAAGAAAAATTTCAAAACGAGTGGTCGATAAAAAGTTTTCTTAGTTTTGATAAGAATTTAATAATCGCGTGAAAACATATTTCCATTTTGTTTTATGAAATATTAATATTTACATTATTAAACATCTATTATTGTACTCGGTACGACATACCATAGGTATACATAAGACATACGCATCGGTGCATCTTTGAAATAAATATATGAATGCCGAGTACGGCCCTGTGCAAAAACTTACTTTTGGAGCGAAAAAATCACAGGCGCATTCATATACGAAATATTGGTATGACCAGTTTCAAAAATGCACATATTCATTATCATAGAATATTATTATTGTATTAAAAATCTTATTTGTAATCCTGAAAGAACCAATAATAATAATTTGTAACATTATTGGCGCGAATGGATTGAAGTTGGCTACGAATTATTTTTTTGTCTTCCATTTTTATTCGTTGACGTTTTTATTTTATAGTCTGTCGCGGGTAGACGTTCGTTTATCTGTGGCGTGGTATTCGAATTTGAAATGTTTTTTAAAACGATTGAAGGCGCGGGAGGCGCGCGTGTGCAATATTATCTCATCGGTTCGGCGTTAGCTCGACAAATAATTGGTAGCCAACGTGTAGCCTATTAAGTTTTAATTAGGTGCAACCTGCATTTAAGAGACACTGCCGCTCGCCAACCGCTGTCACTTATTATTAATAAATTAATTTCTATCACAATAGAGACTTGTTGAAACAGTTCCACGATAAAGTAAGAGTTGTTGAATTTTTTATAAAAGATAAAAACATATTAGATATATGATCTTGTAGTCTGGATTGAGTTTTTTTTTACAAATTTTATGCCGCGTCCGGTCGTGTCGCCCGTTAAGCTTATTTTTGCTACAATACTTATTTACCACAAATGTTTACTTATACCGAATAGTACAATAGATATACATATTATACAAGATATACAATAGATTTTTATACAACAAATGCCGTGATATATGAAGATTTTTTTTAGAAAGCGCAGTGGGCGACGCCGCCGGCGCCATTGGTTTCAGTGAGATGGGTGCTGTTATATTATTAATTGTACATATTTATTGTAATATACGACAATAGACTGGTAATTTTACACTGTTGTTAGGTTTCTACGGCGGGGCTGGGCCGCCGGTCGGCTACACGACTTTGTTCGTCTTCCATACTAGCTAATGACTTCGCTACAAACGCAGAAAATAAAAAAAAATACTGTCATCCTGACATTTTTATTTTTCTGCATTTACAAGCGGAGGCGAAGGACTTTTTCGTTTGACTGTACATAATAGAGCACTTAATAGAATATTACACGAGTACAGTTAGCTTCAATAGTAACTTACAAGTCTTCTTTGTACATAGGATAGAGTAATTGTTATGGCTGCTGTATGTTAACTGTTACAGCGTTTTCAGTTTCCTATGCCGGCGTCAACTATATCGTGAAGTAACCGCATTCGTTATTCAAATTATTAGAATATATTCCAATGGCTCTACATTATAACGGATTCAAGACGTTATTTCTCATTAACTTAACCTACTTTATATATTGTTTGTTTTCTTTTACTGTAAATTTGGAATGTAAAGATCGTCGAAGAATTTCCCGAAATAGTTGATGTCACCGCATCGCCTTAAAGTACCGACCAGAGACAAACCGATTCTAATTTTGAAATAGTTTACTGCCTTATCGCAATAGTGAGTTTTCTTTATGGCTTTAATGATAGTGTCAAAGGATTATATCGAATTAGCTACAGATTATAAGTGTATAGATAGAGTAATGTTCACGGCCTAAGGACTGACCATAGACATTGTCTATGGCCTACCGACCGTCTCCCTAGCCCCGCCTCCGTGTTAACTAGAGTATATTTTCTTACATACTACACCGAAATAGACATATATGATATTGATTTTATACAATACCAGAATACAAGATCGGACTTTTTACACATCTGATCGGGTTTACGTTAATTTCGTCAGTTTTCAGTTTCTCAAAAAGCAGTTGGTTGCGATATGGTCACATAATCTAGGCGAAAAGAAAATTTTAACGTTGGCAAATAAGAAATTGTAAATATATTTTCTAGTTCTTCCAAAATATCAGTATTAAATACAAAATTCGACTTTGGTTAGATCAAAAGTATACGTGTGATCTAGAAATGTTTTAAAATTAGAATTTTTCGGTGTATAACTTAATATAGTTTTTTTTTTTCGATTTCGTTTAAGTTACGTTTAATTGATGTATTCTTGCCTAGTTTTGCATTTATGTTAGTTATATAAACGTTTATAGTTGAACCATCGTATTTATGTATATTATTATTGTATTAAGGGTTCTGTTTGTTTTTTTTTTGTCATTAATAGAAGTAAAATGTTGTAAAAAGTAAGCTCGTTGTATTTTATCAAATAAACACTTTTTAGTCCAACTGAAGCAATATTCTGAAGTTTTATTTCTCCCTTTGCCTGAACGTTTTAAACAAAGCTCCTCTAAGCACAATTAAATGGATGGATATCAAAATCTCAATATGTATTTAACGATTGGACCGACTGTGATGAAATTTTCTGTATGTGTATTCAAGGGATCCGGAATGGTTTGGATTCATAAACCAGGACAGTCAGGACAACGTGCGTCGGGACCGATAGTACATATACAGGGTGTAACAAATGTAAGTGATAGAATTTTATTAATTTCTTTCGCGTTGAAAAAAAATATTCGCGATTTATGTATGCTTTCTATATCAGGGGCACATTCTTAAAGTTTAGGGTTTATTTAAAGGGATCCTTAAAGTTTATCACCTACTTTTGTTTCACCCTGTAAACTACCTGACACCAACCGGATCGGACCGTGTGTCCGAACCATTAGCCGGATTGGAGTAAAATTTGAAATGCAGTTAGACATTCTGACTTAGACACCCGTTAAAAAACAACATATAGAATTGAACAACCTCGACCTTTTTTGGAAGTCGGTTAAGAAAGGATTTTCATAAATTCGACTTCCCTCTATGGAATAAAATAGGGGAAGAGATTTTGTATGGAAACAATTCTCGACGCGAGCAAAAGCTAGTCCTAAGCATTTGTATGTTACCCAACCAAAAGTCTGATATTGAGTTAAGAATGCAGTATTATTCCTCAATATCTAAAGAATAATACTGATTTATAAATCAATATCAGATTTTTCTTGGATAACATACAAATGCTTAACAGCGTCCATATATTTTAACGCCGTATATCAATCGCTTTTTAAGGTTCGGTACCCAAAGGGTAAAGAATAGAGCCTCATTAAGCTTATTCCGCACGTGTGACAAAAGGCTATGTTCGAATTGACCGACCAATAACGTCAGGTTATTGATTTTGTATTACTCCAAGAGATGTCGCTGTCACGAAAAGAATTCAATTTCCTACTGAACACTCGATGGCGTATTTGGACCTTATATAAACTTGATTTATTTGGTTTATTTAGGCTAAGGGCGCAAAAACAAGTTAAATAGCGTTGGCCCGTGGCTTGGCTCGTATAACGAGGTATTTCATACAAACATTCATTTTATTTTATCAGAATCCTACTTTCTATATATATTATCAGTACCTACGACATAGCATCTACCAGCATGCCCAACCCGATCTGTCCAGTGGTTAAGGCTGTGCGTTGATCCTAAGTCCTTTTTACGCTTTTTGACATATAATTTTTAGAGAAATAAACTAGTCTCTACTCTCTACAACTATACCAAAACAATCAACGCCATCTAACGACAAACAGTAATACTGTCGTAAACAAAGTAAGAAAGACGATTAAAATATTTGAGTTGCATAGAACTGTAATTATATTTAACTTGGTAGATTAATTACTAATTTCAAAATAACCTGTAATAAATAATTCAATGATTACTATAAAAAACCATCTTAAAAGTTTGTTATAGAATATTTTTAGGTCACTTATTATAATTTTGCTACAAACTTAATGAGTAGTTGTCACAGTAATGAAAATAATGTAATCTATTAAACAATTCAATTATTTCTATATTGTTTTAGCAGAATATAAAAGGAAACAAAAAACGCCGACATAACATAAGTCCACTAACGAGATCTTAAGTCCCAACTACTACCCGATAGATGGCGCTTTTTCGCATGGATAAAAATTAACAATACAACTCAATAATTATCATTTGGATTTAAGATTTAAAAACAGTCCGTCGTAAAATATATACTTTATTCAAGTCTGAGAGCTCTTCAACAATTTACTTATGCTATCTACATTGAGGTATACGCACACGTCCATGAAAGTCAAAGAGAGAAGCAGACACTGACCAAGCATGTCCTTTAGTAATTCCTCTTGTCTCCTAAACATGGCTTGCAGGTGCTCTGGAACATATACTTTGGAACAATCTGGGGTCCATACTTTGGAGTCTTCGAGGAGGTTTTCCACAGTCTGGTCAGTAGATACTCTTTCGTTGCCAACCAGAGTACCGTATAATCTGAAAAAAACATTATGACGGTAAATAATAAAAATTGTCGGTGGAACAACAGTTCTGTCACATACCAAAGTACCTCATACAGATTCAGGTCCAACTTTCATAAAACACTCCTCCCTATACTTATTTAGGTTCCCTTTCCCGTAGTCTAATTTTTTATATAAAAATAAGTCGAGTTTTTCGTCCTAATGATATAACTTCAGAACGCACGAACCGATTTCCACGGTTTTGCATACGTTTGAAGGGTCTCGAGCTTCGTGAGGTTTATAGCAAAGAAAATTCAGGAAAATATTCAAGAGAAAAGCAGGTAAACAGGAAAAGTCGTTTTCACATACAGCGCCATATCTGATACAAAGCAGGCGTAGTGCATGTTTTGTGCGAAGTAAACTCCACGCGAAGCCGCGGGCAACAGCTAGTCTATTATATAAAAACTAGTTGACCCCGCAGACGTTGTCCTGCCGAGCTATTTTGTGAATCTAAACCAGATTCTCAGATCCCCTTAAACACACACAATAATCGGTCGTTTAAGAGAAGATCAGTGACATACACACTCACAGATGATATATATATATATAGAACGCACGAACCGATTTTCATGGTTTTGCATTAATTTGCATAAATTAGCAGTAATGCAAATTCCGGAAAAATTTTTAAGAAAAATCAGAACAGGAAAATCATTTTCAACATACAGCGACATTTCTGGTACATAGCATGCACTTTATATTTTCTGTGAAATTTTGCCGCCCCCTAAAAAGTGCCGCCCAGACATCAGAGACGCCAGACATAAGACAAAAAAATACCTGAATGGTAATGTTGGCCTTAGAAAATGGACTTTGCTGTCATCGTCACCGATTCTGTAAAAAACGCATGTAATAAGGCACTCTTCGTTAACTTTCGTAAATCAAAAAATCGGTCATGTGCGAGTTGGACTTACGCATAAGGGTTTCCATACCATAAGAAAGCAAAAAATACAGAAAATACAATATCTTCGAATCTATCACAACTTTAACAAACATTGTTGTGTCACCGCATTTATTAATAACCATAGCAGCGCCATCTCTTATCAGCTAAAAGATTTTAATTAAGAAGTCTTCGTGATAGACTTATTTTAGGGAACAGCAGCGACACCTGCTGTTGAAAGGAAAAAATACAAAAAATCATGTTTATGGTACATTTATATTTTGTTTTTAGTGTTAGTTGTTTAGCAGCAACCGAAATACATAATCTGCAAAAAGGACAGACATCAAAGTCATAATAACAGAGTCCCCTTTGAACCTTTGGGTATGGAAAATCACTGGGCTATCACCAAAATCTTTATAATTTAATATTGTTTAATAAGACTTACTTTTCACAATTACTTTTCCTGGAGTTGACCAGAGCAACAATCATAGCTATCATCTGTGCTTTCTGTAGATTGACTCCGAGCATCTTTGGGTTATTGGGGTCACTTCCAGCCGCTCTTAATGTGGTCGCCTCTGCCTTCATTACGTACACATCCGCTATTGGAAGTTGGTTTGCTACGTCCGCTGCCTGAAATATTTAAGGTAACTATGTAATTGCCGTACTGAGAGACGAATATTACTTTGAAGACATAAGTGGAAGAAGGGAATAACTAAAATTTAGTAAATACTCATTTTTTCCCTTAAAATTTTGATAAGTCTTTAGCGATTATATATATAGAGTTTAGCGATTTCTTTATCTAGCTTGTCTATTTAGTTACAAGATTAAGTGCACATTATATTAATTTCAAATCATTTTTTCGGTCCTAAAGCATTCATTTATGCAGAAATGTCAGTTTTTAAAATGTTACTTATACAACTATTCTTTTACTTATGTCATCAATTGCTAGCCTGTAATAAAATTTCCCCTACATTATGTATGAAGTTCTTTATTAAATTTAATCATCATTAAATCTGTCTGACTGAGGCTATAACTTGTAAGAAAAAGATGGCTATAACTTGTAAAAAAAAGAATCTAGTACAAAGTGACATTATTGCACTAAGAAGTGCAATAATGTCACTTTGTACTAGATTTTTCACCAACCTTCACTTTTTTGAAGAAAACATATTCCCTCCCAGGCAATGTACCTTTAAGTCTTTTAATGTTGTAAATGTCTGTATGCAACAGTAGTTACTTTCGATCAGGTGCCCCTTCCCTAATTTCATTCAAAAAGAGACTATTAAATTAAAAAGTTTTTTCAAATCTTACTATATTATAAATATCTGGAAGCTGCAACTTTCTTCCATCTGGGTAGTCAATTTTATAATATTTCCACTCTTCTACCTCATACCCAGATCTGCGTATAAGCGTCCAGCACACGGAGTACATTGTTACATGAATTGCCAGCACCAATTGGCAGGACTAAAATATGAAAAGTGTTAATTGGATTGTAGTGTATGGATGTTTTGATCAATACAAATTAAAATAAGCACAAACATCCAAAACTACTTGTTACTTTCACTTCCACATTTCTGTATATAAGGATATCCTGTTTTTACAGATGGGTGTAAAAACCAAAGATTCTGAAGTTCTTTCAGTGTTTAATAATATAATATATATTATCTGGGGCATATTTTAAAATTGGGCAGTGCACACCCATTGGCACTGGGCTACCCCTTCAGGATCTAGGGTTAATACTTACCCTCTAAGTGCAAAAACTTACCCTCTGAACACTTTCACTTAAAGGTGGATTGAGTACTTGGCCTTTTAGTTTCTTAGCAATAGCTGAATTATTTGTTTTATCTACAATACTATCAAACAGTTTGGTTGCAATTTTCTCAGTAAATCCTTCTATTTTTTCTACTTCATCAATGCTATTGAGATGTCCATTCTTTGCTATCCATCGTGTAAATTTTTTGTGTCTAATCTTTGAAATATCATATCTGAAAGAAAAAAAATGTTATACATTTTTAATATACAGTAGGATCATGAAAATTAGGTTACCAAAAAAGAAATTTTAGGGACATATTACTGCAGCTTGATATCTAAAGTGAGTAAAAGTTAAAAGGACGAACAGAAAAATTGGCCTAAGGACCAATAACAAAATGACTTATTGTTGCTGCGCGTGCAAATCTGCATAAGAGCAACTCGTAAATACCACTTATTCGCTTTTTAATGATTTTACAGAAGCAAGAAAAAACATAATATTTCAGATTTCTTGATTCGGTTTAGATAGCACAACCAAAGTTTCCAATTAGATTATTCAAATTAGTTGAAGTCTAATATTATTCAATAGGCGTTTAGAGTCGGCTGGTACCATATTTAAATTTTTTGCGTTTTACTGTTACGCGGTATCTATGTCACTGTGCTGCCACCCTGGGTTTAGGCTTTCTGGCCCTAGTATATACAGCCCTGACAACAACTTATCCTTTTTTTTTCATCGCCCTTATTCTCGGCAGTGTTTGCTGGTAGTAAATTTTTAAAATTTACCTTAATAGATCTGAAGTGTCAGCATTGATTACTTCTAATATTCTCGCTTTCTGCTCATCTGTGTATTCCTTGCTGACAAAACATCTCAGGTAAGGAAACAATTTATTTTTTGCATTTGAATCTGCCTGCAAGATGCATGAATGACACGCTTAAAAACATGACACAAAACAACACTATGAGCACACAAACATTCGAAAAAAATTTACCAGAACTTTTTTCGCAAATGATAAAATCATTTTAATTGCTACTAGAACCTGATTATTTCTTAAAAGACTCGCCTACATAAAATAAACTGCAATAATCACAAAAAATTTGTAAAAATTAAACTAATTTGCTATTAAAAGTTTTAACAATATTAATAAATTGTTTGAAAGTTTTGTGTTAGTTTAGCACAAAAGTATATGAATTGATAGGATAACAAGCCGTGATAAGCACAATATTTATAATACTTTTTATTTTAAGTTATTAGTCAATAAATCAATAAATTATTTATAAAATTGGTTTTCTACTTTAAAATTTTAGGTTATGTTTATTTTTGTAATTTGACAATTGACATATTTTGATTTCTGTTTCTCGTCTCCTTCACGTCACCTTTTCACTGGTACGGAGTAACGAATATTAGCACATTTTGCATCAGTCTTAAAAATTATAATATATTTTGAAAGCAAAACAGATTAAAGCTGAGCAAGTATCTGTAACATATTTTATTTTACAACTATTTGTAAGTTATTATTGCAATTTGTAAGTCATTGAGAATGACTAGGGAAAGCGCCATCTATTGTAAGTTTTGCAAATCAATTACTAGGTAATTATTTATAAAAGTTTATTTTCTAGCCCAATAGATGTCACTTGGAACATAAATAATTTTCTCGCTACCGCACTCGTAAGCAATAAATAAAATTATAACTATTTATATTTTACGTGAAACAGTGACATTTCGCAGGTAGCACTAGAGACATATAATAAATTAGAAATATAGTGAGACATTTTTTGCACTTCATTACGAGCAGGACTGACCTACTTTTACTATGCTAAACTTTCTTGTATTTTGTTTCAAGAAAGAAGTTGTTAGCAGTAAGATAGCCTATTTGTACAAAGTACCCACATCTCCTCAAAAAATTTTTTATTTGGTGTAAGCGTGTACCGTCCTAGGACGTAGTAAATTTATTGTGATTTGAAAGATCGAAAATAAAAATATCTAGATAGAATATCAGGATAACATTCTCATCTTAAAAACCATGAACCCATCATTTACCTAATACCATATTTTTCAAATATTTAACACATGCAAGTTGAGGTTAATTTTCGCGGAATATTGCTAAAAATCTTAATTTACTAAACTTGAAACTATATTTTCCCCCCAGGTTACAAACTGACCACCTACTAGCCACTAGATCGTTTATGGTCGGGATGCACGAGGCCAGTTTTCCAAGCCAAGCATGCTAGTTCTTTTTTTTTAACTATTTTGGCATGTTTACACTGACTTGTCAACGAATTTACCTAGAATATTAACATAGAAATGAAGCTAGTTATTTCCACACAAAGACAGAAATTACTAGCTTGACAACTCACTGACACTGCTGTCCTGGCTTTAAAAACTGGTCTCCTGTATCTCAGGCATTATGTGGCTAGTAGGCACTCAGTATGTAAGATATTTCGGATTTTTTAATGTTCTTTACTTCATTGAACAGTAATAATCATAATGCTTTAAAAACTTTTTTTTTTACTTTAGAAAACTATCAGTACCTACGTCAGCAAAAAAAACAAGATACGACAGCTTGCAGCAGCACACAGTAGTTTCTTCTTCGCAACTTCTGCGTATAATAAATATGTGTAAAAAATTGTATATTTATATTTTTTTTTATATTTTCTCCACGCTAACAAGTTCGCAACCTGATTCACAAAGAAGGAAAGCCGCTCCTTTTGCGTCTACGTTTGACCATATAACATTATTAGTTCTCTAATCATTACGTAATGAAGAAGAGAAGAAAATATTTCGAAATGGAAATGACACTGAACATCCGCCGGATTTTTCAAAACAACTAACTTTTTCAAAACTAACACTCATTAATAACTGCGAAAGAGACGAAAGTAGATCCATCCCGCTCTAACTGGCGTTACGGCCCTCGACAAAATGGCGTCTCTTTGCAAACCCGCGCTCGCATGTTCATTCGATCACCTTCCGCCCGACGGCAAACTTCAATTCGGTCAGCGGCACGATAACCTGGAACTGCTGCAAAACAATTCTACTGCGAGTGACGTCACACGAAGATCTAGAAGTTGGTAAGAATATTAATAATATTTTTTTATTTTTCCTTTACTTTTTCAGGATGAGGTCAAATTACTTTGGTTTATTTGACAAAAAAAAACAGCTGGATTCAGGATGAACACGCAGAACACGATTCTTCTGACCTAAATTTTGTAGTCAAGGTCACTAGGTCCTATTATTGTCATTTCTAATTTCAGTGGATGATCCACACATAATATTATTATTGTTTATTATTCCTCGTATGTAGTTTTTACGAAGTCTGGGCAAAAATGGGACAAAATGTATTTTTTTTAATCTCTTCTTACTCAGATTCAAAGTGAAGGAAGTAGATAGGAAGTCTGTTTTTGCTCATATTACGTATGTCGATATATGTGTATTTGATACTGCTGTTTGCGTCAGGATATGACCAATATCGTCAGAATGCTACCATATCTGATTGGTCATTTATTTATTATTCGTGGCTTGGTCATAATCTTAAATCGGTTTGGAACAGTTAGGTTCAGTAAGGTTCAGGCAGTCAGAAGAGCGGCAACGTCGCATCCGAGTTATGCCTGTGCGGCAGCGCGATTGGATCACAATTTTGCGACGTTGTCGACCCTCGAGAAGTGAGCGTGGTCGGTCGATCGCTCATTTTAAAACCAGCTTTATTTATATTCTCGCTATGGTCATTACCCGTTGAGCGTAACTTCTCTATTCATTCTTCTTCTAATTAGCTTCTTTGTTCACTTTCTCAATTTATGTTTTCATATTTTGTAGGACAAATAGGCTGGTCAAGGAACAAAATTCCCTATAAGGATTAGCATTATTTTTGGTTCATTGATATAGGTACAAGACATTATTCCCCATCTCTGCAATCACCGCAGGTAACATTTGCAAACATTCTACAATACTCCTCGTTGCCTATTTTTTAGCTTCATAATCATCATTATTTATCACTCAGCCATTTCATTTTAGAAGCAGGCATTTATCAAAGTTGTTCCTGCTGCTTCTTTCAAGACTAATATGACAGTTTACAGATTAAAACTTTTTCATTTGCAGTCCGTATTAATGCAGTTCTATAAAAAGTTCCGTAAAGGAAAAGAAGCGAAACAATGCGTTGTCTTATCGGGATTTGACGTAAGAAGTAAAGATTGTGACCGGTATCATTGGTTCTGATTGTGTAGAAAAGATGTGAAATGTTCCCCTTGCTGGAATTGATTTCTGACCTCTCATTGCTTTCGTTTGATAAAAAAAACATTTTTTATGGGTTAAAAATTAGAACCCGGTATATCAAGTGACATAATAATATCTTCCATAAAGTTTACATTTTTCTCTCCTTGTTTACATCATACAAAAAATAGCGGGCTTTAAGGTTACAGTTAATATTAAAACGGTTAAACGTTTTACTTATGTAATGTGACCAATAAAAAAATTAATTATTCTTACTATTCGTACGCTCTATGGCAGTGGTTCCCAAACTTATTTTGTCTACTGCCCACTTTGAGAATAAATATTTTTTTAGCGCCCCCATTTTTTCACC
>JAOTAV010000004.1:1757789-1769253 GCA_026546445.1 Cyclargus thomasi | reverse complement strand
TTTATAGTTATTAGCTACTGAAAATAGTATAGCAATATGAAACAATACGAAGGAACTTTTTTAACTATTTTAAATTCTTTATATTTTATGCTATAAGACGCAATCAAAGACCCTTTTTCGCATTTTTCAGATTGTGCAATCCGAACACCAAGAACTTGGAGGAAGTGGACGAGATTGAGAGCATCACCCCGGGCAGAGAAGAGGAAGGGGAGAGCACTAGGTACCTCTCCGATTGACCCCCGCGATACTAAAGCTACCTTGACCTTAGGGACACACTCTGACCTTTGTCCCAGAGTTGAGGTTTTACTTTTGACCTTTGGCAAATGCGCGTAGAGATGGAAGGATATTTTAACCCTGGGGTAAAACTGCGACCTTTGTCCTAGAATTTAGGTCTCATATTTGACCTTCTCGTTTGCGCTCAGAGATAGAGAGGTCACCTTGTAAACTTCGCGAATGAATGACGTCACGCGCATCATTGACCAAGAAGTGACTTACGATATGACAAGATATATTTATTTTATATAAGCGAGGTGTAGTTACGACCGACGTTTAACAGTACAAAGAATAAAAGATTAGAATGAAATATTTAAGACCACAAAAATATTTTTATCGTAATCGTAGAGCGGTGATTTTAGGGGAGAGCATTTTTTTATCCTACGATCTACCCGAGTTAGTTTTAGACTAGTCAAACGATCTAGACTTTGGAAAGATAACATCGATAGAGAGCATTGTAAGATTGTGATTCGAAAAGCAGCGATTTAGATTCGTATTCAATATTACTTGAATTTGTGGGACTCCTGATAAAAATACATATATGTCATACACTTATAGATACTTTTATCTTCGTCGAATGTAAGAATAAAAATTAAAATATATTCTTTTGTAAAGTGCACGGCCAAAAAAAATGCACATCGCATTGTACTTACCTACGGACCCATTATGAGTCCGATATCGCATCGGACAGTGTAAGAACTGCGAACGCTCTTTGAGACTACATACTAGATTAGTTACAACCTTGTAGAGAGTACTTTATTGTTTTAAATTTTTTGAATCCTGATGAACTATTTTAATTAACATGTGCATTTTTTGGAAGTTACTTGTATTTTATATAATTTCGTATGTTTTTAAAGAAATTCGAGAAAAATTAAGTATATATTTCTGTTGCAATATTAAAATGCTATATGTATTTGTTTCATACTGTTAATCATATTTTGTCCCCAACTATATTTTATTATGTAAAATTTAAATTGTTTAGATCTCTACTTTACTTAAATGATTGTACGAGTAACAAAATAAAAAATATTCATAAAAAAACTTCAAAATAGTTAAGTAGTAAAAGTTAAAAAATAGTTATTAAAAACAATAGCTTTTGAAATTTTGTTCGTGTTTTAGGCAGATTTAAACATTTATAATGTATGGGTAAACTTATCTCTGGACCGATTTCTATTCTGGAATGCGCAAAGATTTCTTGTCATTGTCATAATATTTTGTTTTAGCTGATTTTGATAAACGATGCTGTAAATTAAGTTGTCGGAATCCACACTGTTGAATGGGAAACTGTGTTTTGTTTGTCCTTCCTTCACGAACGAAAAAACCAATCGACCTGATTTTTTGGTATAATTAAAATCCACCTGTGACCACGGCCGCTGAAAAGCAGCCGAAACATCGAGAATCAAAAAAGTACTTCGCGACAAAATCCGTAAGTGTTAAAAAACCATGAGTGATACTCGCGTAAGCCTTAGAAACCATTATACAGTTAAAATGGTGGAGAATGACTACTTTACGGTTTTGGAAAACATCATATATTCAAAATATAGTTTTGTATTTTACGCGATTTTCGAATTCCTCTCGAGCGTAGCCGCGGGCAAAAGCTAGTAAGTTTTGCCTGTTTTCTTTAATGTGCGTGCAGCAATTTCAGATATTACTGGTATGGCTTCATTTGAGCATAGAACTGATCTTGAGACTGAGAGGCCGAATGGGTGCCATTTTGATTTAGAGAAGGCTTAAAGTCTATTTAAATGTTGGCGAATAATTTAGACCGAAAACTTAGTGTTGTTCTTGTGTAGTGTGTAACGAAAAGCGTCCACAAAAAACCCGTACACTTATTAAGAAATTGTCTATGCGGACAACGGACATGTGGACGCTTATCGTTTTTAACCTGGCTACAGACGTTTTTATTAAAAAATGTGTGTTAAAATAACGTCTGGTTAGGCTTTTAATATCACATAGGGTCATTTTAAATATTATGTTAGTGTCATTTGGCTAACGCTAGTTTGTTTCAGCCGATTTTCAGCCAGAAAGGGACAAATACTTAAAAATGTATTTGTAGGGCAATAAGTTTTTTTTCCCGCCGTTGCAAGCTAAGCAGCGAATACTTAGGTCGCCTAGAAAGCATCACAAAAAAGTCTTCATTTTACGCCTTTTTTGTTTGTATGCAAGAACTATATCATTTTTAATTATTGTTATTTTAGTACTTACGTTTGTCCAAATGAAGATATTAGTGCGCTTATCATAATTTAGTTTTAATTATTTTAAAATATTTACAGTTTGCAACACAGTTATGAGCGACAAGTTGTAAATGAAAATTATATTATGTATAAAGCACAAAGGGAAGGTCAGTTTATAAAAATGATCTCAACATACAGGGATTATGTTGACTGTGTTGTGTACTGTAAATGTGTAACTAAACATTTGGCGGGATGAGTTCAATGTAGCTGCAATGCAGTGGGGATACACTTTTGGATCTGTGGTCGACGTGGGAGTTTGACAGATACTTTTTTTCATAGACCCTCTTTGTATTTGGCCTAGAAATTAAGGGTGCAACAAGAAGGGTAGTTTCAAACAAAATTGTATAGTTCAAAAGAGATTTTTCATATATATTAAGTTAATTCGGAATGTTGTCCTCTTGGGCTGTAAATAAGGGATGGAAATGAAGTTTTAGAAAAATATTTCCATAAAAAACGTTGTTTTTTGTTTTCATTAAGTTGAATAAAATACTATGTGCTCTTTTAACACAATACTATGTACTCTTGGTATCATATTAAATGCTGAAATATTGCACCTAGATCAGTGTAAATATGAATATTGTACTTAAATTTTTGAGGATCTATAAATGCATGTATTTATTTATTTTTCTAAAACTTATCTAGAAATAGAAATATAGCGTAGAGTAGGTAAATTTAAAATATTTTACTTATCGTAAATGATATTATATAATGAAAATGTAAAAAAAAAACAATGAGGTTTTAAACTTTTTACTGATAATAATTTGTCCAAGTTCTCTGAGTACTATAAATATTTATTATAACTGATCCTCAATAGCTTGTGTAGCAAGCTAGATAAAGCATTTTTAGTGTTAATCAAAAGTGTCTGTAGGTGATCTAGAATAAGAATTCTCTGTAACTTTTGTTATAAGTCAAACTTAACATTGTTTAGTAAGGTCCGTTTTTTGTGACACATAATTTCTATTGCTTAGTTTCATCGTACTTATTGATAAGGTGTTACATTGCCTCGCTACTGACGACACAAACGAGACGTCAGAAAATTATTTTGTGATTATTTTTCATTGAGATTGAACAAACTAGGTCACACAACAAATTCTTGTTCATATGTTTGGTTTGAACTGGACCTAAGCTTACTCATTGTATAATGTATGTACCTAATTAGGCACAAACATAAAATAACACACACATTTATTTGAAGTAGATAATATATTTATTTTTATATTATATTTTTAACATTAAAATATTTTTGTTTTCAATGTGACAAAAAAATTGTAAATAATTTAATTCTGTTATTGTCTTGATTTTGTGTATCATTTAGTTACTGTGAACTTAAAGAATATAAATTTTTGGAATAAATGATTCTCGTTCATTATGATTATGATTTTTAATGATTACTATTATTTTCCCTAAGTGACAAGGTCTTTACTATTGTCTAAAATAACTGCGGCAGTATAATATTGTGTAACATTTTATCCTACAGCAATCCTTGAACAAAGTCCTAAATCCTAAAAATTTCATAACAGTATTACGTAAGTAATAAAGGAATATGTTTGTGAAATATTCTTTTATTGCTTTTCATACTTAATTTTATATAATATTAGCTTTTTCTCGCGGTTTCGCTCGCATTAGGATCGATTTTCATACAAACTTTCAACCCCTATTTCACCCTCTGGAAGTAAAATTTCATAAAACACTTAAATACATATTTATTTATTTTGAATCAGAAACAAAATGTTAGGTCTCTAACTTAAGAAAAGACTTGAGCTTGCAATGTTAAAGAAACTTTAACCCCCTTTTCACCCTCTTAGGGGTAGAATTTTAAAAAATGCTTAAACACGTATTTATTTATTTTGAATCAGTAGCTTAAAAATAAAATTTTATGTCATTAACTTAACAAATGAAGAACTTTCATACAAACTTTCAACCCCCTATTCTACCCTTTTAGGGGTAGAATTTTAAAAATAAACCTTTCTTAGCAGGTGTCTCCCCAATAAAACAATCCTACTTACCAAATTTCATGGCTGGAGCTTTAACAATTTTTCACTTGGTGATAATGAATGAGTCACTTCAGTCAGGACTTGTTATTTTATATACATGTATATAGACAAAGGACTAAAAATAACAACAAATTCATATTATAAAGTGTGTATTAAGATCACTTACTATGAATTGCCATTCCAAACAAGTGACTTCAATCCATGAACTTGCTAGGAATCAGTTTTCTCAATAGTACCATAAGTTTTATTATATCAGACCTAGCTCATATTTTCCCCACCAGATGATATAGGTCCACCATTCTATACCAATATTATAATTGATCAATGCTAACGCAAGTTGTTTGTAAAGTCCACATACTGAGGAAGCTGGAGGATGTGTTGGGAGGAACAACTGTTAAGGTTTGCACTTCCCTAGTGGTGAGGGTCTATCATGAACTTGCTTTGTAACTTCCATTTACTTATCTCCATCTGAGCCTAAATCAAGAATTTGGCTAAAGTCTCACCTGAGTGCTACCAGACCCTTTTGAGACCCGCCGTACTGTCAAAGAGTAAAGTATTTTTGAACTCGCCTCTCATATCAAGCATATAATGCATGAATGTATTCTTCACTTTCAATGGCAGTTGCACTCTGGCTGTCCTTCTGTGTTCTTTGCAACATATGTTCTCTACTGGAACCTTCATTATTCTGTTCTGGCCAAAAGGGGTATAAGTAATGAATGTGACATGACGGCCACCTTTATTGAGAATGAGGTACCTCACTGATTTTAGTGTATACATCCAGATCATGGTTAGTGATCCAGTGCCTGAAATAATTTCATATTAAAGAAACCAAATTATTATTTTTTTAGGTTACATAACAAAGAAATAGTAAACTCACCAATTACAATAGCAATTGTACTCAAAGTATTCTTATACTTATTTTCGCCTAGATTAATTTTCTTGAACCATGGAGTATTCTCGTCAATAGCTGACCTGTCTACTGGAGCATCTTTTAAGCTTTTAAAAGCGAAGAATCCTAGATAAGTCCAAAATACATACTGTATAACAGCAAAAATATTCATATACTTATAAAACTTTGGATTTTCATATTTAAATAGTATCACATCCTTAGCTACGTTTGTATTAACATCGTGCACTGTTTTTGTAGCCACTGAATTATATTTTATAGAAGTACTAGCAGTAAAGCATCTTTTAGTGTTTATAAAGCTACATAATGTAGGTCTCCTTAATATAGTCCCCGCTAGCACAAGTGCATTCATTTTGTTTGTAATTTAATTTTAAGAATCCATAAAAATATCAATAACAATACAATGAAATAATAATTATTATTCCTTGGTTACTAATTTATGTATATTAAAATAGATTAGGGCCTGTCTCCTTCATTCACCACCATAACCTCAATTTTTCACGAAAACAATTTGTTGACAATCAAATGACATTAATTTAATTTTGATAATTTTTCTTTTCTTTTTATGGCGTCACGGCTACATAACCATGGCCAGTGTCAAGTAAAGGCGGGAAATCAATTTTCTTGGTCCAATAATTTTAGCAACGTTACAATATTCCGTCAAGTCAAGTGTAGGGATGGGCAAATGAGGAAAAAATATCGATATATATTGTATCGATGTTTTTCAAATATATCGATAAGTATTGACTAAACATATCAATATGTTGATATATCGATATTGTCTGTGCAATAAGCGATTATCTATAAAAATTGCCAAAATATTCGAAATATTAAAGCAAATACACATCTGGTGGTTTTGACATCAGTTTTATTATTTGAAAATACAGAAAAGCCAAGAAAAATCGACATCATCAACACAACATAAATACATTATTCATTCATACCAATACTTGTCTGATACTGACATCAGGAGCACTCTTTGTTTGATGTGCTCCCCTGTTAATCTGCTCCTTTCAACCATACCAACCAAACCAATTGTGTCATTGTCATTGACAAGCAGGTCATAGACTGTCATTTTTATTTGTGTTTTACTGTACTGCCTATTTACCCTTTTTCTAAATTTAAGACATCAGTTTTGTAAAAAGTCAAATACATGATGTGACGCAAAAGCTGACAGCAGAACTTTTAAATATATATATCGATTTTGATATCTAAAAATAATATTTCGATATATCGCGGGAAAAAATATCGCTGATTGATATCGGTTATTTTCTGATAAAATATCGATATTTTGATATATCGATATTTTTTACCCAACATTCATATTTTCGATTTCACAACATTTTTTTTAAACTTGTAGATAATAACAAATAATTACTTGTTTGATAATCTGCAAACTTATCACACTAAAATAGTGATGATAAAATTTAGGGAAAAAAAAACGAAAATCCAGTATCACTGATTATTCAAAGAAGTGTCGCCGCCAAAACTCAATTGTCATTTGTCAGTTTGATAACTGTAATATTTGTCAGATTTTGTGTCGGTATTGGAGCAAAAGAAAAAAGATTGTAAGTTTTGGTACTCTGGACAGTACACTGATATATTTTTAGGAACATAATTTTAGCTGTCATCATCAAGTTTCAGATCACTGATCACTGATCAAGTGATCAGTAGGACCAATAGCAGCTAATTTCAGAGTGGGAAAACAATAGAAAATCTAGAGTTGTCTATCGTTGCGCCATCTATACTACAATCTGTACTAGATTTACGACCTAAAATTTAGAAAATGTCCCATTAGGACTTTTTTTTAATCTGGCAAGGTTGCAGGCGTCTGTGTCAAATTCGTTAATCAAAAAGAGGACAAAAATCAAGTCAATTCCGTTATTCCATGGCGTTTGGCGGTTTTGTAATTATTTGCTGCAAAACGCTTTAAAATGTTGTGCAAAAGCTAAAGTCATTTTAGCACTATTTTCTTGTTTACAAGACGTATTGTGCTAAGCGTTGATCGCTCCCGTTTTATATGTACAACAAACAAGATGGCTGATATAAAGGTGAGACTCTTGGCGGCATTTTTATTGTACGATTACAATTTTACTTGTTTTATTGCTCATGAAATAATTAACACGTGTGTATGTGAAAATACTCTACTATCTAGGAATGATAATAGTAACAATTTTTTACCGTTGAATATTGAATGATAATGTTTTTATGTCAAGCGTTGTACTGCACTTTAACTCTGATGTGTATTAGCTTAAAGTAATATTTTGTACGCATATCTCGGTAGAAATTTCTACTAAAAAATAAATTACTGCACTTTTATTCCATACATCGTCTATTGCAGCTGGTATAAAATTCAAAATTAACGTCTGTTTTTTATTTGTTTACCTACATTTTGTTTTTATTAGCCGAATTCCAAAAACTACATTCTAAGTTTATCTGTATTTATATAAATACATTTTTATATTTATAGTCAACTGTTACTCATTTCATGTTTTTTGGGTTATAAAATTTCAGGCCAAAATGGACAAATTAGCTAAGTTATAGGAAATATACATTTTTACAAGTTAGTTCTTACCGTATGTTGAAATTTATAAGTTTTACATCTTTTTCAGTCAATGTTTAATAAAATGAACAATTCTGTTCAAAATGGCAATGGAGATGCAGCGCCTGCTCCAGCTAAAGGCAACAAGGGCGCCATTGAGAAAATATACCAGAAGAAGTCTCAGTTGGAACACATTCTATTGAGACCCGACACATACATAGGTTCCGTTGAGCGGGCCACAGAGACCATGTGGGTTTTTGACAAAACAAAGGAGTGCATGCAACAGCGCCAATTAACTTATGTACCAGGTATAATCTCTTCCACATTTTAAATTTGTAAATATAGACCTTATGACTCAGATATTTTAAAGTTTTGAAAATTCTTGTTGATCACTCCTGTTTAATTTCAGGTTTGTACAAAATTTTTGATGAAATATTAGTGAATGCAGCTGACAATAAACAGAGAGATCCCAAGATGGATGTCATAAGAATTGACATAAACCAGGAGTTGAACTCCATATCTATTTATAACAATGGCTGTGGTATCCCAGTGGTTATGCACAAAGAGGAAAAAATGTATGTTCCAACTATGATCTTTGGACACTTGCTTACTTCTTCCAATTACAATGACGAGGAAGAGAAAGTCACAGGAGGCAGGAACGGCTATGGTGCCAAACTGTGTAATATTTTCTCAACCAAATTCACTGTGGAAACAGCATCTAAACAGTACAAAAAACATTTTAAACAGACGTGGGGATCTAACATGACAAAGGCTTCTGAACCTAAGGTTAAGGAGTCCGGCAAAGATGATGATTTTACCAAAGTGACCTTTAGTCCAGATTTGGCTAAATTTAAAATGGAGAAGTTGGAAGATGACATAGTTGCTTTAATGTCTCGACGAGCATATGACATAGCGGCCTCCACTCAGGGTGTCAAAGTCTATCTCAACGGAGAGAGGCTTAAAATTAATAAGTTTAAGGATTATGTTGACTTGTATATCAAGGGTAAGGAAGATGAGAATGGTCATCCATTGAAGGTTATTTATGAGAAAGTTAATGAACGTTGGGAGGTTGCTTTTACACTTTCTGATGGAGATTTTCAACAAGTATCTTTTGTCAACTCTATAGCTACCACAAAAGGTGGTAAACATGTAGATAATGTGTCTGACAGTATTGTTAAGAATGTTTTAGAAGTATTAAAAAAGAAAAACAAGGGGGGTGTGAATATCAGACCCAATCAGGTCAAAAATCACATGTGGATATTTATTAATTGTCTAATTGTAAACCCAACCTTTGATTCACAAACTAAGGAGCATATGACTCTTCAAGCCAAGAGCTTTGGTTCAAAATGTACTTTCTCAGAGAAATTCATCACCTCCGTGACTAAATGTGGTCTGGTCGAAAGAGTCTTGACATGGGCTAAGTTTAAGGCGCAAACTGAATTAGTAAAGTCTTCAGGTAAGAAACAGAGCAAATTGAAAGGCATACCTAAGTTGGAGGATGCTAATGATGCGGGAACCAAAAATGCCCATCTCTGTACATTAATTTTAACTGAGGGAGACTCAGCCAAAACTCTTGCTGTGTCAGGCCTCAGTGTAGTGGGCAGGGACCACTATGGAGTCTTTCCCTTGAAGGGTAAACCGTTGAATGTAAGAGATGCATCGCACAAACAAGTATTAGAGAATGTAGAAATAAGTAATTTAATTAAGATTATTGGCCTACAATATAAGAAAAAGTATAACACGTTGGACGATTTAAAATCGTTGAGATATGGTAAAGTGATGATTATGGCTGATCAAGATCAGGATGGATCCCATATCAAAGGTTTGATTATAAACTTCATTCATCACAACTGGCCAGAGCTACTGAAGTTACCTTTCCTAGAGGAATTTATTACGCCCATTGTCAAAGCAACTAAGAAAGACAAAGAGATATCATTTTATTCATTACCAGAATTTGAGGAATGGAAGAGGGAAACTGAGAACCATCACACATACAATATAAAGTACTACAAAGGTTTGGGTACCTCCACATCTAAGGAGGCTAAAGAATATTTCCAAAATATGGACAGGCACAGAATAAGGTTTAAATATGTAGGACCAACTGATGATCACCACATTGAGTTGGCCTTCTCTAAGAAAGGTGCCGACCAACGTAAGGAATGGTTGACGAGTCACATGGACGAAGTGAAAAGGAGGAAGGAGATAGGTCTGCAGGAGAGATACTTGTACACTAAAGATACAAAAACTGTAACTTACTCAGACTTTGTTAATTTGGAGCTGGTTCTCTTTTCAAATGGTGATAATGTTAGGTGAGTAGAAAATTCTACATTTTGACTTCAGTTATTTGAGGCACATAAGCATTAAGATGAACGAAAGTGAATCATGGCTTTAACGAAAAAATATCTTATGCAGAATACTAAGTTTAGCATTTTTTTACAGATCTATTCCATCCATGATTGACGGTCTCAAGCCTGGCCAACGTAAGGTGATCTTCACATGTATCAAACGTAATGACAAGAGAGAGGTGAAGGTGGCGCAATTGGCTGGTTCCGTTGCCGAACACTCTGCTTACCACCATGGTAAGTGCCTGTTGTAATAATAGGCAGGCCCAAAGGCTAATTATTATTAGTCTTTGCATGCACTATTAATCAAGGAAATTGAAAAAAGCTAATGTTGATAATTAACTGAACTTAATTCATTGCTAGTAGGTGTGTAATGTAAGAGGAAAATATAGTGTATGCATATCAAAGATCTTAAGAAAAAAACACACACACAACAACCACAACTGTACTGAGGGTAGTCTGTCAAGATGGTAGCTGTGCCTGTCAAGATGGCATTTGGGCTATGGCTCTTGACGAGGATAAATGTGTGCTCGCATACACAGTGGCTGGGTGTGTTTAGTGAGCCAGTATCTTCGTATAGTACAGATTCCTAATGTTTTAAATATATTCTCTATCTTTCATCAAACTCTTTATCATTTAGAATGGGAAATAAGTACTGCTGTCTTCCAGGTGTGTACATATCTGTTATCTTCCAGGTGAGCAGTCTCTCGCGATGACGATAGTGAATCTCGCACAAAACTACGTGGGGTCCAACAATATTAACCTGCTTGAGCCCCGTGGTCAGTTTGGTACGCGTCTCTGCGGTGGCAAGGACAGCGCTAGCCCCCGTTACATATTCACACTGATGTCTCCACTTACACGCATGCTGTTCCATCCTCATGATGATCCTTTACTGGTGGTGAGTACCACTGGAAAAAGGTGTAGAGCTAGTTGACGGACTTATTTTATTTGGTCGAAATATGTAATGTAAGTCGTGATCTCTCGGCTGGGTTTGACATAATATGACCAATATACTGCTGGATTTGACATAGTAAACTACCACGATTGTACATTTAAAGAAAAGATAAACCTCACATTGCTGCTTAGAATAGATTGATCTGTTGAATCTAATATCTATACATATAAACAGTTAAATTGAAGTGTCTGTACATTTAATATTTTTACAAAATAAT
>JAOTAV010000004.1:1725225-1757689 GCA_026546445.1 Cyclargus thomasi | reverse complement strand
TGGCGTTGTTGGACTTGTGGGTCGTGGGATTGTGGTTATCGTCCACGGAGCTGCGGGATCTCGCGGTGCGGGGTTGCGATCCCTAATGTTGACATTCTGAAAACATTTGATTCAAATTTACTCAGAAATAAATGATTTTGATTTTTCATTTTGCTCTACGCCAATACAGTTCGGCGACGGCACAGACGCTAAGAAATATATACGGTTTAAAAAGAACATATATACGGTCAAAATGAGAAACCTCCTCTTTTTTTTAAGTCGGTTAAAAATAATCTCTTTGACGGTGACAGCGTGCGGTTAACAAGCGGCCTTTCCGTGGTAAAATAGTCATCAGTTTGTTTTCAGATTAAGGCTATTTGTCCACCTCCACTGTCAACCTAGAACCAAATTATTTTGTACAGATAAAATGCAACTTTATGATTTAGGCAATAGGTTTCATTTTCTAACGACATTGGTTTAGCGTCCGTGTTGTCGCCGTAATTAGTGGCGTAAAGGAAAATGATATCTGATGTAGTCTATGTCATATTGTGGCACTTTAACCGGCCGAATAATATCGTTCTAGGTTGACGGTGGCGGTGGACAAACGGCCTTAATCTAAAAGCAAACTGATGACTATTTTACGGCGTTAGTCTAAAGTTAAAAACAGATTGTTCGGACGCGGCTGACAGCATACACAAAAACGTCCGCGACTGACGTCAGACGCGGGCCGACAGCCTATACAAAACGTCCGAGACCTACGCCCTATAGTTTGCACATTTCAATGTATATAACGGGTAAAATTGAAAGATATTCAGTTGACGGTTCTACGTCCGTCGGAGGTTGGTCGGAGCACGTCAAGTCGTGATCTGTCGGCTGCGTTTGACATAATACCCGACCGAACTACTCAGATCCACGATCTGGGGGGTTATTATGATCCCTTATTCCCAGCCAAATTTCAGCCAGTCAGCAGTCACGTGACACTAAATACGTGAAGTTTGACGTTCCTAATGTCACTAACATGTTTAAAATCCATTACAACCAAACCAGTATTAATTCAGTCAGAATCATAAGACGTTGTAATATGAAAAAAAGAACAAGGCAATTATTAGCGTATATTGATTGCCTGGAACCATGAAGGTTTGTAATGGTCATAATAGCCCCCTTGTTCCTTGTTTACTACCCATACTAAATACTTATATTTCTACTGCAAAAATAGGAAAAAAAACTAAAAATATCTAGCGTCTTTCTATATTTTTCTGCCAGAATGTTATTTTGGCAGAAAAATATAGTTAGTTTGTTTTCCTTGAATATACTTCATAAAAGATAGAACTACCTAATTCACACAATAAATACAATACGCAGTAAAAGGTAGAACAATGACGTTTTTTATGAAATTATATTTAAGAATACTAACCTAACCTAACCTATCCCTTTTTTATTTTTAATAATTTATATTATTAATATATAAAAATATATTATATAATAATAGAAGACGTAAGCAAGTGCATAACAAGTCGTATTGTATCCAACAATACAATCGTTAGGGGCGAATCGATAAAGTCAAGTGCGGTATTGATCTATAGATCTTTTGTTGGATCTATAGATCTATTGTTGCGTCTATTGCCCCTACAATTTGATCACAATAGGCTTTTGTGATACATAATTTTCGCAGTTTATGTGCAGTTAAAGTGGCTGTTAAGTATTTAGTACTGTTAATTATTTAAATTTACCATTCAATACTTTAATTTCAATTATTACAATTACTTAATTTTAAAAATGCGAAAGTCCGTCTGCCTGTCTGTCTGTTACCTTTTTCCGCTCATCCGATTTTGCTGAAATTTGGTATGAAGGCACTTTGAGTAACGCGAAGGGACAACGCATACTTTTTATGACAAAATGTACGGATCCCGCGCAAACAACGAATATTGGTGCATCATCCAGTATCATATAATCTGTATATTAGTACGCGGGCGGAAAACTTTGTACCCCTTTTTACAAAAGACGCGTAGATGTAAAAATGTGAATTTTTCTCCAGTTTCAGTTGATTTGGAGGAGAAGCGTGGAATACCATTATTATTTAAAAATATGCTTTAATCTGGCATATTTTTAATACATAAAACGCTACGGACACTATAACACGCACACTACAATATTTTGATATGACACGATAATCATACACGAAACTTTTTTATGTTAATGGCCTGGTAACGAGACCTTCATGCCAAATTGAAGTCTGTGATTGAATTAAAAAATATTTATGGTCGATATATGTTGGTATTTCGACCACAGTATCACCATAGACCATTCCTCTATGGTATTATTCAAAACCTGATTCCTGGGTACTTAATCTACCCCTGATTAATCAGGCGGGAATGGTAAAATTTTCTTTATATTAATAATTACTTATCTTTTTATGTATGTTCCTATATTGTGTAATTTTAATTCGATAAATTGAGAATTGTCATGTTTTTTTTATTTCTTTAACTATTAAAGTAAGCTGTTAAATACTTTTTTATAAACATTTCATTAGCACTATTTAAATTATCTATACTACACTTTTCGCCGGTTTCCTCTCACCGCCATATCTGGTATGGGGTCTTCTCGTACCCCATGGCGACACCCCACGTGTCTACCCCACGGGCCGTGGGCGTGGGGGCGGGTTTTTATAATCAGGACAACTCCATATTCGCAATATTGTGGTGCCATTGATGTAATATATTTAGTCTCCAAATTATGACTTTCATACAAATTTTGACGTCCCAAATAAATGAAGATTTGTGCCGGCTTCACTCCGTAAGTAGAGTATGTATGTGTCTTAAATATTTTACACGTTTTATTATATTTTAATATATTTTTATAGCCTGATTGACCGAAAATCATCCAACGAATAAACTTTTCATATGTTAGGTATTTATTTCAATGTCTTTACGCAGTCAAAACCGCTGGTACAGAATAATATCACGAAATTTATTGAAATTATGTCAAAATATTCATTAAAAAGTAATATATAATATAATATTATAAATGCGAAAGTGTGTTTGTTAGTCCCTTTTTTCACACCCAACATAGCAAACAATGAACCCGATTTTTTGGAATAGACTTTTGAAGAGAAACAGAATAACATAGGCCACTTTTGGTCCTGGAAAACATAATATTTTAAAGGATACCTTTAAAAGCTTGTTAGTTGGGCCTGTTTCACCGCTTACAGATATTCTATTCACAATTTAATTTGACAGATGTTGTATGGAGAATCTGTCATAAAGTTTTGAATAACCCAACAGAAACTTTATCAGTAAGACGTGAAATAGGCCCTAAATGACTCAGAGCTTAACATTTTTATTTTTTTATTGTATTTAGGGGACAGGCGAGCAGACACAGGTTACCTGATGGAAAGCAACTACCGTCGCCCATAGACACTAAGGACATCCGAAGAGTTGCAAGTGCGTTGCCGGCTTATCTCTCATATAATGGGAATAGGGATAAGATGTTAGGGAAGTTGGGCCACCGTTAAACTCAGTCACTGGACGAAACACACCACATCGCCGTTTGGAGTCAGTTTTCTGTGAGGCCGTCGCGTCACTGCGATCGATTTCGCATTTATTAATTTTTTAATGAATACATAATTCATTAAAAAATTAATAAATGCGAAAGTGTGTCTATATGTCTGTCTGTTATCTCTTCACACCCGAACCTCTGAACTGGTAGTCCTAAAATGGGAAAATTTTCATCCCGGAAAAATGTACGGTTACCGCGTGATAAACAAATTTTTGGCACGACGGAGTTGCGGGCATCATCTAGTCAAAAAAGAAAAGGGCGTCCTACACGGCGTGCATTGCATCATCACGCAAAGGTGACGATGCAATGCATTTTCAATCTTACGTCATGAACTGAAGGTGCATTTTAGATATTAATGTTGTAAATATTCGTGTTTGACAAACCTTGATGTCAAACACGAAACTTGATGCACTCCAAATTGCACCCTCAGTTCATGGCGTAAGATTGAATTGAGGGTGCATCTTAGATATTAATGTTGTTAATGGTGTCCATCGATTATAGCTATTTTCAATCATTTGCATCAAAGTGCACCTTTGCGTGATGTTTGTTATCGCCGTGTCGAACCCCCATAAGGAACAAGTTAATTTGATCTTTGATCCTTTGATCCGCACATCATTGCACAAAGGGGGGGGGGTTAGGGAGAACAATCTTATAAATACATGTTTGTCCTTCTATACTAATAATATAAAGCTGAAGAATTTGTTTAAACGCATTAATCTCAGGAACTACTGGTTAGAATTGAAAAAAAAAACATTTTTGTGTGTTTAATCTATTTATCGAGGAAGGCTATAAGCTATATAACATCACGCTACGACAAATAAAAAAAATTGTTAAAACGGAATAATTTATATCTAAGGTTTTACGCAAAGGTTCTCGCGGACAAGAGCTACTAATATAAATAGTTCTTGTATGCGTGTGTTTGTCACTAAACTCCTCACAAACGAATAGACCGATTTCGATCAAATTCCGGGGATTTGAGTATGATTTAGATTCACAGACCAACACCGGCAGGACGTCTGTCGTGTCCGCTAGTTCCTTTATAAACAATATCCTGTGGACACCGTACATTTTTCTGCAATAAATATCGAATATTCATGCCTATGTCACTAGTTGTGTGTGTATAAATGCTGGCTGCCGTGTAAGCTATGCACAACATGTCTGATAATTTTTTTTAAACATTCAATGAAAATCACCAAAGGTGTTGTTGGCCAATTTCTGGCAGTTCGAGTGCACCTTTTGATAATTAAGGCAATGATTAATTAAGGAATACCGTCAACGTGTCCGCCATAACAACTTCCCGTGCGTGTCTGTCTGTCGGAGATATCTCGCGAAGTCGATACTATCATACATGAGTCCTTGTTACTGACGTGCGCATTGTTGATTCGTGTCGAAGTCATTATGCTATACTGCGAGTAGGGAATATGCATGATTTTTTTTTATTATTAAATAAATCTTTCGTTATTCAAAAACGATGTAATCCAATCAGTTTTTTGATAAAATTGAAAACAACAAAGTTACTTACAAGCTTTTAAAGTAGTCAGTTAGAAAGAGAGATCCGATATTAATTGTGACGTCAAAGTCCAAACAAAGTTCATACTAAATTACGTTTTGAGAGAAAGCGATAGGTAGAAAACTTAAATCGCTAATATCTTACTTATTTCTTAACATAATTCTTAGATTTTTTGTTATTCTGTATATCATCTTTTAGCCCGCTGTGATAATAATTTGCACTCAATAAATTTTGTTTTACACGCATCTTCCCTATTCGCATCGCAACGCAAATATTTGCATCAAAACTCATATTTTTTAAACGACTTCCAAAAAAAGTTCAAAGTTTCTCAATTTGACCTTATATTGAAAATTTTGTTCGTTGTTTAAATTAAATCAGTCCCTATTCCCGTTCGATTTTCCGGAGACTCCTTCATCAAAAAAGCCTGGCAATGTATCTGGTGTCACAAGTGTCGAAGGCCGCGGAAGTCGCTTTTCATCAGGTGGCCCATCTCCATTGTTTTTCCCCTAATTCTCATAAAAAAAAATATATTTACTAAAAACGGCTCTGTAGTTTTACATCATAAAGGGTTTTTGATTTACGTTTTGATGACACGAAACTTTTTTTATGCAGTTATTATGATAATGCTCTAGCGAAATCTAGGTGTCACCGGTCACTAACCCTCTATGAAAATTTGTCATATTGTCTTTGGCAACTGGTAACAAAGTCCATCACGGTTTGTGATGTTTGAATGTGTGAATGACAAAATTTGACATAAGGCTAATGACCGCTACAGCCTAGATTGGGCGAAAACACTATAGTTAGTATACAAACGTAAAGCTAATCTCTGGTTAACCACGACCGGACGGGACGGTGTTCAGCTAACTCGGTTTACCGCGAATTAGTCTTGATAGTTAACTACAACCCTTGTTTCTCAGTTATTTTTAAGCCTTTTATGCGACAGAATATACCTAATTATAATATTATAATAATATTTTAAATGAATATGAATATATTATAATAACAAACGCAAATAAAGTACATTTTTTTTAAAAAATACTTTATATTAAGGGCCAGATTCACCTCTACCTGATAATAAGTGTCTGATAGGCTAGCCACAACTTATTTCACAGATTCTCCATACCTATTTCAGTTATCATACAACTTTGAACAGTATTAATTATATTCCTCGTATAATTTTCTGGACGTACCTACTCGGTACCTTAATCATATTTTAATTATTTGTATTTTTAAATTCGATATTATAGTTTTCACCGCTGGTTTTTCGCGTAAATTGACGCTTTAGCACCGAAGAAGTAATTAGAAATTAAAATAATGTGTATTTGATGTAAAGCTAGATAGACAAGCTAGATAATGTTAGTGCTAAATTAATTTATCAAATTTTTTAGGAAAAAAATGAGTATTTACTCGTAGGTTGTAAAAATGTTAGTTATTCGCTTCTTCCACTTAAGTCGTGAATTTTCAATATGCATTCATTTAAATAATAATAACTTTCTTTTTAAAACCCAAACAATCATAATATTATATTGCTCAAATATTATTTAAATTTTTTGCTATAGTTGTTGTTCAAGAATTTAACTTCTTATATTGTCAAAATTTATTAAAAAATTCTCAAAATTTATTCAAACAATTATTATTACTTAATAACAAAACTGCCACTAAAACCAAGTACAATCGCTAATCGCAGAGATGTGTCCCGAAGCATCCAGTGCTGTTTTATCCTATATTTGTATGTAGTCTATTCCATAATAGGTGGCGCTGCAACAAATAAATTGTAACTTTAAAAGTGATAATTATCATTTCAAAATATTATTATGATTTTACAGTTTCATCTATATTATTCAAACAATTATTTTTCGATTTTACTAAGTTATTTAAACACTTGTTTAGTTTGAAAATATACCTTCTAAAATAGTATAATTATTGTAACTTAACAAACTGCTTTTTCCTATCTAACACTAGATGGCGCTAGCTTTCTAATTAGACCTAGTAAGTGACTCCCAAAATATTCGCTCCACCTTGGAGTTTTAATGCAGATTACTTTTTCTTAATATACACGTACAATTAATATTTGTAACTGTAATGTAAGAGCTAAATGTAGTTTTTAAGTATTTTAGGCAAAAAAAAACTTTACAAAATATGTTTTTTTTAATTATTAAAATAGTTTTTTCAAGTTCGATAGATGTCGCTAGCGATTACGGTTAACGTAAAATTTTAATTAAGAGTTGTCGAGTATTATATATACTCGACAACTCTTTTAAACTCCTAAAGTAACTAAAATAATAATAAAAACATTGTATAATATTAAAAAAAACTTTAAACAGTTGTATTTCTATTTGTATAATATTCTTATAAGATTTATAGGCAAGTTACACCAACTGTACTACAATGTCACTAATGTGATATAAAAATATTTTACAGTCTGTTATAATACTGAGAGCCGAGTGCGAGGTTTTTTGACTTTCGACTGTGAACGCGTTTCGCGTTTACTAGGATTTTTATATGGGATTTGTACATGTGACAGTAAGCATCGCTAGGTGGCGCATTAGTGACATTGGTGTAACTCACATCGTCGGCATTCATTCTGATAATTAGCCATAAAAATTGAAATCTGTAATCATAATAATAACATTATTATTAAGTTTCATGGTGTCTATAATTCCTGTCAGGAAAAAATGTATGCATCAGTTTTGTCCGACGCGTAAAGGAATGAGCATACTGTGACGGGGCGTGGCGGAGGGCATCGCATTCTTTAATACAAATACCTATCAAGCGAAGTATAAAGAAAGGAAACACTTTCGCAAGAGACAGACAATAACATGATGTTTTATTGAGGACTTTCGCTTCGTTAGGCGGGCGCACGGCGCGGGTACCCGTCTCACCTTTATACAGAGTGTAATAAAAGTAAGTGCAGGTGTGACACGCACACATGTAAATGTTCTCCTTAAATCGAGTTCCTCGAAAGAGTAGCAACGCTGAAAGCGACAAAAAATGTGATTTTTTAGACAAAACCTATATTATGCTCGGGCATGCAAATTATCAAAATCTCGATACCGACGACGTAAATTTTTAGTAAGTTAAAATTTTACAGCGCCTCTAGCGGTCACTCGCGGTACTAAAATTGAATTGCTAAGAATTTACGTAGTCGCTATCAAATATCGACTAATACTATTGCTTCAAACTCATGGTAAGGCTTCTGGCCACTCGCTTCGGCGCTTGTAAATTTTTCGTTTAAGGGCAATGACCACTTTTGGATATACAACACACATAAATAAATAAATAAAAATATTGCGATGAATTCAAAAAAATGTTTTCGAAGACCAGAGTTGCAAGTACGTTGCCAGTTTATTAGGAATAAGGCTAAAGTAATAGGGGAAAAAATAGGATTTTACGCCGGTTTTCTGCGTAGCCATGGCCGGAACACTACTGCTTACTAGTAAAGAGTAAAGCTGAAAACAAACTGATCGGACGCGACTGACGTCAGACGCGGCTGACAGCCCGTACAAAACGTCCGCGACTTACGCCCTGTAGTTTGCACACTTCAATGTACAATTATTATCTAGATCGCGGCTGCCAGTCGCGTCCGTCAGTCGCGTCCGTCAGTCGCGTCCGATCAGTATGTTTTCCGTTTGACAGATATCAAAATTCCTATCGGTTCGATTTTCAAACTAATTTGAATTCCATTCTCTTTATGATTTCGGTTCAAAAAGTAGTTCTAACTAGGTTAGGCGGCGATACAAACGAACCTCTTATGATCGGGTGTACCAACTGAGATTCAACTTAGACAAAAAATCCGAAGTCGCTTATTCGTCCCCAAATTTAGTGGGCGAATAAACGACTTCGGATTTTTTGGAGGCTTAAAATACTTAGGGGTTTTTTAGGCTTTTCTGGAAGATCCAATCCAGGAAATTTAATTCTAAAGTATATTGGAATAATTCCGGTTGAAATTTTTTTATAAATGAATGATTAAATGGTAAAAAATTATACACGATTTTTTACCACTGTACTTACCAAAATTAATAGTAATTCATCATTAGTAATTTTTAGGGGGATTTATAAAAAATTATGGCGATTTTAGAGGGTTTTGATTTAGGTTTAGGGATAAATATTTTTGGGAGTTGGTAACACTGCTTTTGTTGTAAAATTATTTATTTAAAAGCTTAGGTAGGAGCTAAGCTAAGCTAGGTAATTAAAAAAAACCTTTCTGGACGTCGCATCTGCCTACCACTGGTTTGAATTTTAACCAACGAAAGACAAAGGACAACTCGAATAGTGGATGTAAGAGAATTAAAAAAAAAACCCGCTTTATCATCAATTCTTGAAACTTTATTGTGGTATATACAGAGTGTAACAAAGTAAATTATAGTTTTTTTGGGGTGTGTATGTGTCCCTGCTATTTTCAGTGAACTCTATATCAGGAACGCACACCCCAAAGTTTACTTACTTTTGTTTCACCTGTATAGAGCTCGGTGAGTAAAATAGTAAAAGTAGCAGCGCTAAAAGAGATTTTTTTTGCGATTTTTATGGGCAAGCTCATGTCGTTGGAGCACTTTCTTAATACATTTTTTTAATTTATACTATAGTATAATGAACTTATAATATTATAAATTGTCGCTATTTTTTTAACATTCTGTATGTTTTTTTAATTATGCCTCGACTTTTTCCTGGTATAATTAAAATTTGGCTGATTTGGCAACTTTTTTTTATATATTACCACTAGCATCAACTAGTGTACTATGCAAGATGCCTTTGTAACAATATTCTAATAAGAAAAATAAATTAAAAAAAAAATAATATAAAGCTGAAGAGTTTCATTGTTTAAACGTGCTAATCTCAGGAACTACTGGCCTGATTTCAAAACTTTTCGTGCTGGTTAGTCCATTTATCGAGGAAGGCTATAGGCTATATAACATCACGCTAAGACCAATAGAGCCGAGTAGTAAGCAAAAAACGTTATAAAAACGGGATTATTTTATAAAGTTTCACGCGAACGTAGCCACGGGCAACAGCTAGTTATTTATATGAGAAGAATTAAAAATATGATATTTACTTCTTAACTGCATGTACTCATATATGAGACACATATTTTAAAAGTGACCATATTACATTGGCGTTATATTTATTCGTCTTATAAGAATTTGTCTAAGTCCCTTAGAAGCGGCGCTGCAGTCGCATTTACATATGACAGCGGGCGCGTCTGGATCTCCTTGCAGTCGCGACCTCCTTGCAGTCGCAAACTCCTTGCAATGAATTTGAATACAGACCAACTGTGCGAACTTTGCACGTCTTTGGTGGAATGTCTCACTTTAATCTTAATTATTCAAATGTATTTCTTGCGAATATTGTCACCGATGATTAAATCTGTTGTCATCAAGCTAAAATGCCGCTATGTACAAAAAGTACTTTTTGACTTATGAGAAAAAACGCGTCAATTTTTCTAATAGCTTCCTAGTACATAACGGCAAATTAATTTTAATAACTCGATGACTATAAAAGTTACAAAAATGTTGCTAATACACGTCGATTGAGCTTTTTCCTTTGATTGTGATGGCAACAAAATGTCAAAAACGACCAGATGTTGGTTAACGGCATTTAAGCTTGAGGACGGTAGAAATGGAGTATTGTACCTCATAACGATATAGAATGGTTTCTATGGTAGTATTTCATTCTTCGCCCACACTGAAGTGCTGAGGATGCTGAAAAAGGTGATCAGCAAGAGCCTTTATATATAAATAAAAATAAAAAAACTTTTATTATTTATTATTATTTATATATATTTTTTATATGGCAAACAAAAACATAACACTACAAAATACAAAAGGAACAACAATTAACAAATATATATAAACACAAAATATTAATTGAAATAGTAAGTAGAAAGAATACAGTGCTAGTAGTTTCATTAATGAAGACATAAGTTGAAGAAGCTGATAACTAACATTTTAAGAACTGCCGGATTTTTGCGCTAATGGACGCTTTTGAACGTTTACGGTTCAGCGTATCGTTGTACGTTTTGCCCAATCATCTTAATTGTACATATAAATGTAAGCATTAATATAGAAATAAAAAGAAATTACTATCAGGCATCATCTGGGTGTTATTTTTAACCTGTATCATAACTATCAGCATATCAGTAGCACCCATCAACCAGCAACCAGCATCTGTCATCCAGCAACCTAACCTAACCTATCAAGCACCTAGCATCTATATCAAGGTACAGACCTAAAACATGTAACACAAGTCCCTCGGGTACTTACCACGGGACTAGACTGACGTGGTGAAGCGTCCATAGATATTATCCGTAGCTATTATTAAAACATTATAACTTTGGTTTGTTACAACTGTTGCTTCATTATGTATAACATGGAAAATAGCAAAATAGTAAGTTTTTAACCGATTTATAAAAGGTGGAACGGAAAGTGTAGAATAATATTTTAATTATTTATTATAATTTTTTACAATTTTATCGTATTCCCATTAAGAATAATAAACTTAATTTAAATAAAGTCATGGAAGTAACGCAACTAGACAAGGGACAACAAAGTATTAAATTACAAAAAAACTAACCCGACATTTTATGCCGCACACTTTCGTTTTCCACCCGACATCTGTGCTTCATTTTTTTTCTTTTTTTTTTATCAATTGCGTACGCAGAGGTAAAAAATAGAAGGGTAAGTGAACTAGTGTTATGCAAAGTAGATTATTTGCATAGAACATCTGCTTCCGTTTCCTGTATAGGTACTTCTAATTATTTCTAATTAATCAAACTAATTTCGCAATTCTAAAGTTTATAACTTTTGTTTTACAACCCGATTGTTATGACTTTGAAGGGTCAATCGAGTTTTATTGTGCTATGTTATTAAAGCTTATAGGCATGGTATATAATAATTCATTTATGGACTTTTACTTAAACATTAGGGTTGGCAAAATCGTACTTGCATGCATTTCGATTTTAAAAAATATAACAAAAACCAATCATATTACAGTTTATTACCAAAAACAATTCGATATATAAAACTAGTCACAACTTACAATTTGCTAATTCACAATCCTTAATATATTAATATTATTGAAATATTACTATTACATTTGTATAATTTAATTTATTTTGATTGTCATTACAATACAATATTTTAATATAATATAGCTATGGACCTGAAGTGATAACAGACAGACAGATATACTTTCGCATTTATAATATTAGTAGAAAACGAAAGAACGGATGTATTTTTTTGTAGTTAGTGGTCTAATCGGTTCTTATCTATTTTTCGTTTCCTATCTAATCGTGATCTCAAAATATGATTTCCTTTCTTGAGATCTAACAAAATAATAATTCTTACAAAATAAACATCGATTATAAAATATTTTTAACACAACGATATTATCCACTACTAAGTTAACTTTAACCTCTAGTTATTATTAACTAGATAAAGCTAAGGGTCGCATTGAGGGCAAGATGGGAACGAATTTGAATATGTATTGTATGCATAATTTATTCAAATTCACCAACAATGGTGTTTGTAATTTAATAATTTTTACATTGTAACTGTGAGAAAAAGCTCAGGTAGTTTGGTGGTTATTATTATTTCAAACTTAGGGTGAACCGGGTTAGACATTTTTTGTAGTAAGTAGTAACGCACAACAGTTTTGCAAGCATTTAGGTATAAGCAAATAACAAATTTGTCGATCTCTAAATTTCTTAAAAGCAAAAATCACAGATTTATAATTTGTTACTAAGTAACTGAAATTAAGAGTAATAATTACAGTACAGTTACATAATTTTGTGACAAAGGCACTGTACAATCGTCTTATTAACTATGGGGGGGAAGCAATATTTCCTTTCTCTTTGCCTGTGAATACCTACTTTGATTATATTACACTACATTAAAAGTTTATATTTATAAATTTAATAAGATTTATTTACTTTATTCGTAAATTAATGAAGTTCCTATCCTTTTAACTTATTTATCTTTCTTAAGTTTTGGGTATTTTTTTATAATGACTGTTTTTTTAATTAAAGGTTTTCCTTCGATCATTAAAATTAAACAAAAAAAACTCACGATGGCACTTCATTTATGTAAAAGTACTTTAAGTGTATAACCCTTTTTTAAAAGATAATTAATACGTCCATAGGTTATAATTAAAGAAAAGGTGTTAATGCGGACAATTAAAGGGTTCTGATAGGGTTATTTAATTACTGGCCCTAAATTACATGATAAGGTATCTTGTAATAAATAGTTATTAAAAAAAATGTTTATGAGGTCTTTACCAATAATTATAATGGAATACCCATCAGATTCGTTATTTGGTATTAACCTTTTTTACTTTTCATAATATGCATACTTTTAGATACTTTTAGTGTAATTCATTATAACGGGCTAGCTGTCCGGTGCACACTTCGCTGGAGATTTAATAAAATATGTCACGAGAACGGGAAAGGGTGCGTAGGGAATTTTATTTTGCTAATCTCTTAAGATAAAAATTTTTGCCCTTTAAGTATGATTTACATACTATAAGTAAATTATACTAAAAATGACAAATATTATCTAAAATAGTAAGGTGATAAGCTTATTTATTTATAGATCTAAAATACCAAGTAACGAACCTTAGTTTAAACTAAATATTATTTATTCTCTTAAAAAAATTAAAATTTCTGTGTTTTTCCAGTGTCGTTACTTTGTAATTATTTTAAGTGTAACAAGTAATTGTTTACACGTTAGTCAATGTATAGCAATGGTAAAAATAATTAATATAAACTCTCAGTAAAAACTTTAGAAAACAGGCATGTTAGCGGTTAGAAGTAGTACATCATACCAATCCAGTGATCTAACCAGGGTTGGATAGCTGCTGGAATAATCTATTTCATCAAACATATTTACATCCCAGATCAAGTATACGTAATATTTTATGATATCCAGGGTCAGATTGGATCACTGGATTGAAATAATCTAAATCGGCCATTGGTTATTAGTGGTTACATTACAAGAAATCGAAAATTAGGTTTCACAATGTTAGCTATGCAACTTGAAACACCAAGATCGGGAATTCCTGAAAAGAAATAAAAGAAGCGTTAGTAATTTCTCTACAACTTTTTACCTTAAGGTTAACACTTATTAACACTTTCTAAACCTAAATTGCATTTAACGAAAAATATCAAAAATTTTGTATCAATGTTTTCAATTAAACATTTTTTGTTTAACACACAATTTCAAACATTGATCGAATATAATGGGTTGTGAGGATTGGCACTGCGTTTTTTTAATTTTTGCCAGTAAATTAAAAAAATGTGCTCAATTTTTTAAACATCTGACAAAAGATTTTAAATGTCCAAATTTGCTCAATAATGTAAGAAAAACACAGACTGTACCTTTAACAAACACCCAAAAAATCACCATTCTGTTTTACAATCTAAAATGGCGCATTCGGCCATGTTGAATGCGCACTCTAGATGCGCAGTGTACCGAAAACTAACCCCTACTATTGTTACCACGCGAATCACCCACGCGATATTTTGTATCCATTTGTTATAAACAAAAGTCAATCTTATGCCAACCGTGTACGGTTGGATTTACTTTATTTTTTTATTCGCATTTTTAAATCACAATGTAATAGGAGCTTCGATATGAGGTACGCCCAATTCAAATTGAATTCTATTCTTATTCTATAGAGTTTACTTTTTATCAGCCACTATCGGCTGGTGTTTAGATAGACACGTTCGACTCTAGAATCTCTGTCATGGCGTTTGCATTGAATTTTCAATGGCGGGTACATGAAAGCTTCGACAATAACGTTGTGGGTGTGCTATCGATACACGCGAAAACCTTGTTATCTTTCGATGTGTGTTTGTATTTGATAAAGAAAGGGTAACGTCATCGTTGAGTTTTCACCTATGAATATGACATTTGAAATGCGCACGTATGTGTGCGTGTAATAGCGAATTCCTGTGTGCGTTTTAATATATTCATTTTTCCATGTCAGTGGTTGGAATTCTGTATTCTGAGAAATTGCGACATATTTAGTTACAAAATTTTATGTATTGCTTATGGCACTTAGAAGCGTCCCATTGTTTTAAATGAAGCACACAATTCACTCTAGTTTTTTAAATCCTATTTCAGCTATTGAATTATATTAATGAATATTCTAAATGTGCAAATAACTTTGTCCGGATGTTTAGCGGTGACTCTCGCCAAAACTACTGACAGAAAATTTATGAATTTTGCTACACAAAATACAAACAAAGTGTTAGCTGACAATATATATTATGAAATACTTTTATTCCAATAAAATGCTCCTTTGGGATAAATAATTTTTATTTTGGTAAAGTCGCTAAAATGCCAGTCATAAGCTATCAGGCGATCTGACCGCCAAAATCTAGTTTAGGATATTAGTTCTAGGATAAATTATCCTTTATTTGGCGGAATCAAGTGTAAGTGGAGCCTGAAAAGATTCATAAATAAGAACAAATGGTGTGCCCCAAGTGTTGTTACTCGGTCCGTAATTGATGGAGAGACGTCACGAACAAAACTGCACCATTTATACTAGCGAATTCTTACACGCGGTAGTGTTGCACCGACTTACCGAGCGCTTGTTTTATTATCGATAGGTTATTTTTGTACTAATGCCTAATAATTAGCAGATAACAGATTCTTACGTGATTTGGTCAGGTTTCGTGAAATTCGACTAAAATAACTATTAAGTATTAAGTAAGGTTGCCAATGCAACGTTACTTAATATTTATTTTGTCAATGTCAATACATAATCCAACAAAATTAAATTGGTTTACGAATTTTTTGATGGAATCTCTTAATAATAGCTCATAACACTCCATTTCAACTTTTATGGTTAGATAATAAGCATGTAAGAAATATATGAAATGTTTTTATAATAATTGCACTGTAAATCGTTATCATAGTAAATGATTCTTTTGGACAATATTTTTATAGCTATTAAACGCCTATTTTTCACAAGAGAAACAAAGTTACTTTTATACATATATTATATATAAATTTTGGCTATTAGAGTGGAGAAATTAGTGGTGTCGGATAGCTAGTTTTTTTTAATCAATATTTTAATTTACTAATTTACTGCCACATTTTCCTGTTACAATTTAAACGATTTATGATAATTACCGCCATAAATATGTCGATAGATTCCCATCACTAGGACGTGAACGAATGCAGTACATTTGTTTCAGTCTCGATTTCTGTATCCGAAAATAAGAACACAAATTATATACAAAACTACGCCTACTAGTGTTGTTATGTTCGTTTCTGATATATTGATTTAGTTATTGGCATATAAGAAAACGAAATCACATTTAATATAGTCATCTCCGGATCAGGTATAATGTGATAGATTTTTGGATATCCCATGGCTGGCACCGATTTGAGAGTTCTTTATACGATTCATTTCTTCCGAAAATTATCTTAGAATAGTTAGGCTAATTTAATTTATTAACGTTTTTCGCAAGTTACATGTTAACCATTCGAAAGAATAAATAACCATTATTAAATTTACTACAGCTGCCATATAAATTCAGCCTAACTTCTTACAAACTGAAAATCATGCAACACAAAATGCACAGCCATATTAAAAACTCCAAGTTAATAAACCGAACTCCAACTAATTGGAGGACTGAAAGCCGCAGGAAAGGTTTCGATTTATTTGCAATTCCTTGGCTAAACTACAAATAAAACTAAATATTTTCCGATAGTGAATCCAAGATGGCCGCGACCCCATGTGCTTGTTATCCAGTCACTCTTTCTCGCATATTTCCCATTCGTTTTGACAGGCGACGCGGTTGCCAAGAAAACCGTCGTATCTGCATTTTACGTGTACGGAAAATCTTACAACTTTACACGGCAAGATCTCTACGGACTAATATAAATTGGATTATATTGAACGTAAGTGCTTTCTATTCAGACGTGTGGTTCTTGCGGCGCGATATTTTGTATTTAAAACAAAAATTTGTAGGCGATGTATATAAAAAATAACGATGTATATAAAAGTTTCTGATTCTTTAACCTTAAGTAAAAATAAACCTATTAAGTACAGAAATAGCCGCAAAATCATTTCAATTACACCGATTACAATGGTGTGCAAAAAGCGCGGCGCTTGTACAAGTCCTAGGTATTTTAGGCGATTAATCCTCAACTACAAAAACGCAATGTCTTCATTCACAGCTATAACATTTTATTGTTCCATTGTTAGAGTTTAAGGGAAATAATATTGTTAATGAAAAAGTAGATCGGTTTATAATTTGTGTTTTTGTATTACGCGTAATTGCACGCTCCGCTGTGAGAAGAATGAATGAGTGTGACAGTTTTTTTTCTATTTTTGCGTTGATTGCTTGCCAACGTGCTATAAATCGATGCTAGATATTTATGCCGGTGATAATGCAATTACTAAAATATTTACAAGACCGCCCATTTATTCTAATAGGAAACATTTTTTACTAAAGTTAAGTAGTCTCCAATCCAAACAAAAATATGATAGCCATTTTCTATATTCTTGATATCAGATTTAAAATATTCAAATAATATAAATTACATGAAATATATACGACGTAACTGAAAATTGTAATGCTTATTACAATTTTCAGTTACGTCGATCTTCGCATGAGCGTGTTTCCCCCATCGAGATGTGAAGGGTTGCTTGTTAGACGACAATATGCAGCGATCGTATGTGGAGCCGAATTATTATTTACCGTACTGCACGCTATCGTATTACTGCTTCTTATAAGAATGTTGGTTGCCCGACTTTGATTTGTATAATGAACGTTTTTATTCCGTTTAAATCACTACAAATGTTACAATTCTCTACTTGATTACGCGATTATAAATTGTTAATGTCAAAAATGCTTTAGCGAGCTCAACTTTTGGGTAGGCAAGCACATTTAAGGATTTCTGTTAGACTTTGGCTGTTCAAAGTCTAAGTTTAAAGTTAAACATGGGTTAGCTGATAGAAGAAAAGAAATTAAAAGCGTTTATTTTACGAAAGCTGTCTTTAAAGACTTAGATAAGTATGTAATTACTAGTTACAACGTAACTAAAATTTATAGCGCACGTTACACGACATGACAATTCCATAAAATTGGCGATTAACGAACGTGTATTTGAGGTTTCTCGAACGTCCGCAGGTCTAAAAAGGTCGTAATAGCAATATCGCAAAGAAATTGTTCTGCATTAATTTTAGTACATTTCGTCAAGAAATCGAATAATTTTTAAAAATTGTTACTTCAAATCAATTCAAAATAATTGTAAAATTCCTGTTTTGCGAAACTACTTGTTTTTGCAAAAAAAAAAGACAAATAAATGCTCTAAGGAATATTGCTACCTTTTTATTAGAGGAGTTCTTTGAAAGTGCAGTGTCGCGTCGTGTAGTGTCGCGTTATGGTGGTCATACCTTCGTTGCGTTACTATGATAGCTGATCTACTTTTATATTTTGCCAGAAAATAAACACTGCTACGTAATATTATCATAATTCCTGTTTTAATATTAATGTCGATATGTTAATATCGTTGGAACAGTTACACAATATAAACGTTACGAATTTTCTTTGTATAAATTTTCTGTTAACGAAAAAGGGCCGTTCTCGGAATATCGTCTTTGAAACATTCGGGAATACACGACTAAGTGTATTATGTTTTATTATTGGTAAAGCAATATTGTCGCATAATAGTGTATGTTAAAGTGAGGAATATCTTTTTGAAGACATGAGTGTAAAAAGCATGGAAAGTAACATTTTACAACATTAGAGATATTACTTATATTTCTTCTGTAATTTTAACACATTTTGTAACTAAATACTTAATAATTCAGCTAATATAATATGTCTACACACAGAATTTACATTTTTATTTCAAAATTCTCAATTTATGCAAGAAAAGGAGGAGATTTTGAGTTGTTAGTCGCATCTTCCACTCATGTCTTCAATTGTAATATTAGACATTACCTACTCGCCTAACAGCTCGAAAACGTTCATTGTATATTTAGAATTCAGTATTTTTTGTTCATGACAAGTTAAGACCATTAACATGTAATAATTGTAATTGTATGCACTTGTATTAAATATTTAACTGATACTAAATAAGGACCAATTGGTACTAACACTAAATATGGGCAACCGTCTGAAATTATTTGAATTTCAAATGTTAATTAATAAATATATTATTATGTTATCTGTGGTGAAACTTTGTAGTTATTATTATCAAAAATAGAAATTTTTCAAAGAGTGTGGGTAAAGCCGTATATTTGTATAAATTACCAGATATCTACTTTAAAAGTAAAATGACGTAAGTCATTAAATATTTGCGAATTTTCCTTTATAGCTTCCTATTGACCATTTGACCATGACAAAAAGTCTCTATTGTAGAGAGAGACAGTTCATGTCAAATCGACTTAAAAAAAAGTTAAAAATCCGTAATCGACACGAAACCTTTCGAAGTTCAAGTGAAGAATTTGCAATTCATCGAGTTTATGAATGAACAGAATTTAAACGGCAATGAACCCCTAATCTGTTAACCCAGTAACCGACTAATACGAACCTTGACTCGACCCTAGTTAGTATGCACGGCCTTTCTTTTAAAATCTCATGTATTAATTTGCAAATTTCCATCTACACAAATTTCACCCTACGCCCCACGCGATAAGAATAAAATTTGTAAAACGCGAAACGGAACACCGCACTTTGTTACTCAAAAGCGAAAAATTTTAGCGCGCTTAAATAATATCAAGTATGATTCGAATTTGGAATTTTATTTGTTTTTTCGTAAGATTTACTGTTCAAGAATAAGAAACTGCAGATACGACGTTATTATATTGAGGAGTTATTTAGCACGTGGTTCTCATGACGACGTTCACAATTTCAGTATAAATTAGAACACTTATCTCGTCGCGAGGTCGTCCATCTCTTTTTCTCGCACGGCTTTTCTTGTAAGTCCATCTTTTTCGCTCTCTATGTCAAGGAATAAGCATAGGGGTGGCTACGTCAGCGTTTTACTTTATCGATATTTCACGATAACACTCCAAACGGGGGTGGATGAAGGCGCCTAATAAATTGTGTATGATAAATGTGTGCAATTTTTAGAAATAGACTTGTATCGAGAAGTTCCAATATTAACATCATTCAGCGATAGTGGGGTGCATCAGACTGGAGATAGTTAAATTGGTTTTCCATTTAAGAAAGTGTTTCGTCAATTACCATTCTTTTTATAAACGATCGTTTACAATCTCGATTGTTTTCCAAAAATAGTGTTGGATCTGTTCTATCGATAGTCGATATGAGCGGCAGTTCCAGCTCTCGTATTTAATTTAACTTCGGAAGCAACAGGTTATTAGCACGGAGCTTTCCCGCCTAACTTTCCGGGCGTTCACTTTTTAAATTCCTCTCCTTCCCTTTCTAATTGGGCCGCCTTCTCTCTTGCCCGCGAATGAATGAAACTTGTTGCTCGTACAATCATTTGGCATTTAAGACGCATTTTAAATGTCACACATATTTAGCGCGCTATTACCGTTCGGGGCTGAAATTTCGCGAGTGTTACTTGGACCGAATTTTCCGGTCCCCATATCCGTTTGCCCGTGAAACCTACTTTAGCGTTATTTTACACCCCAATACCTCCTTTCAAGTGTAAAAATTAACACGGTCGGTGGTTTATAAATTTTAACTCATTAATTCGTCGCCTTCATTTAGCCTTTGTTTCGTCGTGAGTTTCACTTCAATAAACTAATGTAATAAGTTCGGTGGGGCGGGCAAAGGTTAATCTGGATATCGGTTGTAATGTAACGTTTTATGACAAATTGCTGAGCGTATCCAATTTCCATATCAAACTTCACGTTGTATCACGCGATTTTTTCATTTTATTCCGACATAAAAGCGAGACTCCATAGTCATGTGGAATGAAGCCCGCACCATTCCTTACTCTCGAACCTACACGAATCTACATACATAAATATATTTCTGTTCACCACCCAATACATTTTATCTGTGTTACCGTTGCCTTACTAGAATTCTGTCCGGAGAACAGTGGCGTAACTCCGAACCTGAGCCGTTCGAAATTCAAATCTCGTGCGCGTACATTAGTGTCGAATTCTAACGGGCGCTAGGGCGGGGGATGTGTCGATAAATCCGCCGAGCCGCGATCAAGTCTCACGACGTATTCTCAAGGGGTGAACGTAGTTCTTGCGCTTAGATATAAAGAAAGGTAGATACTTATGAAATTCGAAGGAAAAACCACCCTCGCTATACGTATAGCGCAGTCGATTTGGTTTTCGCGGAGGAAATTGTAGCGTAGTTTGAGCGGGACATTCGCTCCTCGCACGTCGACTTGAGACGACGATTTTCTCGAATTTCCTCCGGGACTCGTCTCCGGTTTTCAAATTTGAATTCGTTTTATGTTTTCTTTCGTTTGTGAAGCACATTGTTTTGAATTTATTTTGATTATTTTTTGTTTTTAGTGTTATAAAAATAATAATCGCGTCGCGTTAAATAATGTTGCCGACTTCGGGCAGGTAAGAATTTTATAACAATTGATAACAATCGTTTTAATGAATAAATTATTGCATCATATGTATTTAAATTTTTGGGGGTCCTTAAAATAAAAAAAAAAATATCATAATAGCATCATATTTCCATTTATACATTTCAGCACAACTGCATATGAAAAATCCGTTACCTTCAGGAATATTAACCCCGATGTAAAATGTTACTATGTAATGTCAAAGACAATTAAACGCTTACACATTCATTATTTCTCACAATAAAAATGCAAATTCTTCTGTAAACAATGACATAATAATGTTAGTTATAAGGAGTTTTTATCAACTTAACCCCACCTTAGTAACTGTATTTTGCATAACGGGTAACTTGATATAAGGGCATTAATTTTATCATAAGTGTATAATGTACTTTTTACGATTAACATCGAACATAATATATGTTAGAAGCAATATAAGTTTGTCATGTACACAGCGCGTAATTAATTTTATGGTTTAATGTACAAAGTATTAATGGTAAAGTTCTCTTCGAGTTACTTTGATAGGGTTTTGAATTAAGGTGTGTATGGGCGCACGCGAAATCATGTAAATATTTTGTCTACGTGAAAGAAGAATTAAAAAAATATATATTTTCTTATATTAAACAAAGCAAATAATATTGTAAAATCTCACTTTTTATTTTTGAACGTAGTGTAATACTCGAAAAATTCGACGCAATTTTATTTTACTTTTACGACAGGGTACATAGACGTATGTGGAATAGTTCGGCACCCTCAAAAGCGGTCCCTCCCGCGCAAACGTACATACACCACATAAGTAGGGTCCCACAAATCGATACTACGCACGAAATTTTCAACTATCGATAAAGCTTACGACCGCGGCGCTCACCTGAAAGAATGCTTAAAATTTTAGCTATAGTCTTCTATACATATAATAAAACAGTAAAATTGGAGTGTCTGTACATTTAATATTTTTACAAAATAATCAATATGGGTGTGCTAAGGAACAGTAATAGAACACATATCGACAAAAAAAGTTGTCTGTCTATCTGTTTGTACGCGCTAATCTCAGGAACTACTGGACGGCTTTGAGTAAATCTTTTTTGATTTAATAGCTATTAGGTCTGAGCAACATATAGGATACTCTTTATTCCGGGAAAATGTACGGTTCCCTTGTGATATACAAACTTTTGCGCTACGAAGTTGCGGGCACCAACTACTCATTAGTGCAATAGTAAATAGAATACCAGTTTAAAAATCCTAGTAAGGGGGTGGCCCTTTATAATATTTTGTACGTATACTTTAAATAATCAAGTATTTTTATTAACAATTTATAAATCAATGTAACTAGACACGTTTTATTTTAATTTTAGCGATTTTTAAACGAGGACATAATTTCTGGACGACACTCAAACAAAAACTCCACAATTATCTGTAACAAGTTGACGAGATGTTATTTATGATCTGCCCAAACCTGGCCAGGCAGTTTATTAAACGTCCAATCATAAAATTTTATTTAGCTGTTCGTATTTAAGCATACCTAATAAAGTATAAGTAATAAGACTGGATGATTGGACAAATTATTATATTTTTGCTCATAATAAAGCCACATTTCGGAATGGCATTACGAAAAGGCTCAAAATAATAAGTTTCTTGATACGAAATGTAGTCTGTAATTTTTTCAAATTTTAATTAATAACCGCAAATTCTTATTAGATTTTTTTCTTTAATGAAACAAAATATGAAAAAAAAAAAAATCTCAAACTCACTAACATTCGTTTTTCTCTACGTTCTACAAGAACATGAGCATTTTTTCATTGCTTTATAGGTATTAAAAAAATCTTATCTTTGTCGACGTAGTCACTTCTATGTAAAAAATATACATAAGTTTAAAATCTAATTTTAGGTCTTATAGAATTCTAACAATATTTATTTCGGACTCTGTTAATCATAAAGGTAGGTATTTCCATGAAACATCATGTATTTAACGAGATGCTTAAAAAATATAAATGCATATCGAAGCCTAAATAGCAGTTAAATGGACTAAAAGTATTTTTTTAATTTTAAGTAAAAAAAGTAATTATTTAATTAAAAAAAAAAAGTATTTATTTAATAATGTAAAATAATGGAAACGAAAAAAGGTAACAGAATATATACTGCTGAGATTTTCATCTCATCATGTTTTCCAAAATACTAATTTCTACCTCACTACGTAGCAGAAAGAAGTGTAATGAGTTTGGAAGTCTATATAGTTTGATTTTAAAAGTTAGCCGTTATATTTTAGTGACATATCATACGCGCGGATGTCATACGTCATTTTATTTCATTATTTTCGATTATGTACATGGTTTTCGTAATTACGTTAGTTTTAAAAACATAATAATAGGACAAACGGAAAAACGGGACACTCGATGAAAACTTGGATGGACTTGTCGCAACGAAACGCGTTGCAAGTGCGTTGCCGGCCCTCGCTCGCTTCTTGATCTCTGTCATAGTTTTTGAAACTTGCCAGGCTTAATAAATATTGTCAGTTTTACTTAAATGGCTACTGACTAAAAGCTTGACAAACATTTAGGATAACTAGTGTATATACCAGTACAATGTCATCACCGACCCCACCCACAACTGTCAATCGATCAAACGACCAATGTACCTATCAGTTTCAATCAATTCCCACCGCATTGAATTTACTACTTTGTATGTTGGTGGTAGAGTCGAAATTTGATTGTAACAAACGCATAATATATGAAGGTACATGGACAAATATATTGGATTACATAATCCATTAGGATATTGTTTATTTGTCGCAATTTTAATCTATCTGCCAACCCTAGTTTTTTTTGGGCATCATGAATTATTTTGGCCCCAACTTAGTAATTTTATTTTTAGGTTTAACCTCTAAGCTCTGCATGATGTCAATTATTTTATTTAATTACTATTTTTGTTTTTTGAGACATTAACATTTTTTGATTTGTGCACTTTTAGTATTTCTAACTTTTGACGTCAACAATAGCAGAGTTTACCCTAAACATTCCTTTTTATGAGAAAACAAATGTGATATGTAGAGAAATAACATTATTATTATAGGGCTTTAATTCCAAAATGTATTCCAGTTCTTATATTATACTTACAATATTTATAATCGATTTACTTTAATCTTAGCCGTATCAAATAAAATCAATAGAAATGAAAATATGTTAACAAACGCATAGAGCTAAAACATTTGTTTGTGTCAAAAATTTAAAAAATATTTACTAAAGCCGCTAAACAGATGTGATTAAAAAATCGTACCAATCGTATCAGTTTTTTGATATAAAACATTAGCTTTCGCTTTTAAATAACATATAATTTTAATAATTGCATTATTAGGATTTAGCTGTATTTTCCCGCGTAAAAACACTTATTTGACATAATAACAAGATGGCGGCGCCCGTCATTTCCGCCCAAATTATTTATAACACGCGATCCGCTGTAATTGTTTTAACCGTGGTATAATTCTTGTATAAAAAGGAACTATTGGTACAATAGAAACTTTTTTAGATAATTTTGTAGATAAAAAACTTGGAAGAAATTACTTACACCGTAAATAAAAAATTGTATCATAGACTATTAATTAAGTACCTATTGTTTAATTAGCGTTGTATTTAAACAGTTATTATATTAAATAAATGAATACTTATGTTATTATCTATCTGTGCTAATAATAATATCGACCATAAAAGTAATTCCTTTAAAACATTTATAACTATTAAAAATACATATTCCTATAGTTATTTGTTACTGAATTGGATTTACGACAATTAAATGACTCGGACGAGTGACATGTAAACTATAATTTCACACATAAAGTTGTATAAAAAGTTACTTTACTCACTATTATAGTCTATACAGAATGTCTTTAACAACAAGTACACTGAAAAATTTTCGCCCCCCACTCCACTGCTATTGTCTCCCCCTATTTAGTTTAGAACTAATGGATGTTTTTTTTTCTGGAAAATGTTTACATATTACAATGTTTACATACTCGTATTACAATGTTTACATTTTCTCCAAAAAGTAGTTGTAACTTAATTGCACTTACGACACTTTATGGTTTAACGGACAAGCGTATAACCCTACTACTTTCACAATAAAATCCGTATTTTTAACCGACGATAAAAACCAACCTCATCTCAATCACAGCACTGAACACGTCTGAACACAAGTATAAAACATTTTTAAATGCCAAAATGTAGCCTATCCTGTGCATAAATTATTTTTTTACCACCCCTAACCCTAAAGGGTTAAACTAACCCTTTAGGTTAACTATTTCTATAGAAAGTTATGGGTCGTGAATTTGCATATAATTTCTAGTTTATTATTTATGTTGTGGGGTCCTTTTGTCATGTCAACGTTTTTTTTCAGCAGATGAATTGCCGGCATTAATAAAGATTACGTATTTTGTCAGTGTTGAGTTTTTACGTTCAACTTCCTGACTATGAACTTGGGCTAACAGATGCTTATGCTTTTTTTTTATACATGGACGCTTTACACCACGTCGGTCTGGCTCCGTGATAGGTGCTTAAAGGACTGGTGTTACGAGACAATGGAAATATATTAATTACCTAATATATTTACCCCTTTCTAATTTTAGGGCCGTTTTCACCGCTTACTGATAAAGTTTTTGTTAGCCTGTCCACAACTTTTTTGGACCTCCATACAAAACCTGTCAAATAAAGTTGTGGATAGACTATCTGTAAGCGGTGAAATAGGCAAAAAGTATTTAAGATTTTTTTTACACACATATTCAATACAAATTCATGATCCGAGAAAATTGAACATTTTTTAGTTCCGCCGACGGGATTCAAACCCCGGCTTGAGCTGGCACGACTACAGCGCTACAGAGGTCGTCAAAGAGTTATTATCAAAATATTGATAAAAATAAGCAAATAATTAAAAATCTCTACAAAAAAATTATCTTCTCCACCCAGATAGAGTTCCATTTAGACATTCGCTTTAGATTAGCCACATCGCCAGCATAGAGCGAAAAGACAAGTTACTTTGAAAACTCTACGTTCCTACGAAAATTAACAATTGTAAAAAAACAATTGTTGAACAGTAACAATTGTTAAAAAATTAACAAATCTTAAGGACCTAGTGTGGGGTTGCTTTTTTTGGTAAAATTTTGGTGAAAATTATTTAATTTTTTTACTATAAAAAAAGTTTCGTTTTATTTAAAAGAGCATAAGTTTCGAAAAAAAAACCGAAATAGCAAAGTAACTTACGCAAAACTCTGGGACAATACCGGTTATCCCGGATATAGGTATGAGGCAACCAAAGGGTTATTTGTGTAGTTAATTATATCTATTTCTTGTCGTTTCGAGTTCTACGGAACGCGAAGTGTCGTGTCGTGTCGATTTCCAACTTAAGACGGATTAAGTAAAATTTTTGGTTCTTATATTTGGTGCTCGGTTTTTTGAGGGTTTATTTTCTATAATAAAAAGTTTTATTTATATTGAAGAAAAAAGTGTAAAATTGTTTGCCACACACCCCTGTGTATTAAAAACACGAAATTTGGTCGAAGTAACATCTTTGTGTTTATCATTGGACTCGTTGTAAAAAAAAATTCAAAACGACGGTACCGATTTTTCTCGAGTGTTAAAAATGGCTTAGATATACAAATAAGCCTGGCAGGATAACGTCTGTCGAGTCCGCTGGTACGTTTTTTATACCGTTAACATGCGAGCCCCTTAAACCTAGTCCAAATCACCGATTGCTAAAAAAATCGAGCCCCATACAACGCCTTAATGCTCGCCAAAACAATTATTCCCGTCCAGGGTTACCAAACATTTTATCGACTATTGTCTCTCAGACAGGGGCACACAACAGTTTTTGTAATAATTTCTTATTATCTATGTTTATTAATAACCGACCACAAAGCGCGCGGTGAACCGGAAGTCTCATCTTTTGTGAGCTCAAACCCATCCGGTTGCAGACAGCCATTTGGTTTCCATTCATCTACCCCCATCTATTTTAAATATCTTAGATAAAATCGATATTTAAATTTACGCTTCTATTGTGTTCGAACTTGGAACTTTGCTGAAATAATAGTTTTAAGAGTTTGTAGGGGAAAGCTAATCAATTGAAGTTACAGCTTTAAACAAAACATAACAATGAGTCACTTACCAATTTTATCTGAATAAATAAGGTCAATTAAAAAGTAAGTTTTTTTTTAAATACTTGAATTTCTTTCTCAAAATCGCAAACAAACTAACAATAGTTTATTAAAACACTCCCAACAAAGGTAACACGTATTAAATCGTACATTATACAAATATTGGCATAACAAAAACACACATTTCACGCTACACTTTTGTTCACAATAGTATTGTCGAACTCGCTTCTCCATTGTCTAAAATTCTGATTTATAGACATTTAAACCCTTCCTATTAATGCATAGATAAAATATGCGTTAAAGTAATAACATGCAGCGGTTAGGCGCGATGTTTTATTAACGATACTACTCCGTGGCCACCGTACATTTTCCCGCATTAAAAAGCGTTAACATATCTACATTTTTGTTAGCCACACACGATATCTCGACATTATAAGTAGTGCAGTTTAGTGGAACTATTTATTATATTAATTTAAAAAAATCCGAAAACTTGCCTTAAAAATTTAACAAATGTTAAAAAAAAATCTTACGCAAATCTTATGTTACTTCCAACTTTGTAGTATTGTAGATACAATTTACATCTTGCATTGATGTCACATCACATCGCCAGGGGTCATAAACAGTTGGCGATCGTGGTAATTATTTATGTAACAGTATTTTACATTTTGATTAACTAACGAACGCCGAATATGGACAATCTTCCATCGTTACCGACATTTATGGCCCACGATGGGAATTTTATTGTAATTCTTGTAACTTGTACGACATGGAATAATTACTTTTTAATACGTTGGCAGACTTGATTAAGCATAACAAAAAGCGCATATCCATTTTAAATAGCGTTGATTAAGTGAATGCGTTTGAAGAAATGCTGAGAATATAAGAAACCTGATCTAGGTTTCATCTTTGCTCATGCAACGTCTTATGAATCTCAATAGGGTTTATTTAAAAAAAATACTTTTTTTATATCAAAAAACCCCAAAAAGAATAAAATCTGGCTGAACCATATGCACATGTTTTTTTAATCGCGGTTGGCGACCCCTGGCTCGTGCGGAAGCTCGTTTTTTGTCAAAGGTTTGAAATATAAGTGCCATTAAAATGTGCGTCACCCCTGTCTTACAATTATCCGGCTTATGATATTTCATCCATTCATACTTTATGGCGTCTTAAATACTAAACTCGGAAAAAATGGTAGATACCATCTATTTTGTTTGACAATGGATGGCGATAAAATTTTATGTTGATATAATGTGTTGGTTCGTGGTTGTAACTCTTTAGTTGTAGGCCTTTTAAATAATTCACCATCTGTAAGTCAAAAAGAATTTATTGTCTCTAAAGAATTCACTCCCGACTCACGCTGTTTGTCAATCTTTTCCGGAAGGGCTTGACCGTTTCGTTAAAATTGTTTGTGCTCTGTTGATCTAAAAAATAGTTATTTTTTTTAAACAGTCATAATATATTATGAGAAAACAATTGCGTAGATAGATATATATGTTATGAATTTGCGACTTGCGAGTTACCTAAGTTAGAGTCTTAAGATATTTTAATAAATAAATATTACTATAATTATAGTATGAATATAATTATTTAGAAGTCGTTAAGCAAAAGTAAAATTCGCTATCTCTTTCCCATTTCACTCTCTCCGATGTTTTATTTTTCCACCCTCTTTAAGTCGTGCAGGCGCGGCAGTCAGTTTAATTTTCTTTTAAACGATTTTCACTTTCCGCGAAAACTTTCGCTGCTGTGAATTCTTACAAGGTCAAGGAAGATCAATTTTTAAAGACAACGAGCCGTTGTAATAGCTTATACCAGGCCGATTTTAAAAAATTAAAAAAAAAACTCAGCACGTTATATGGGTTACTATTTTTACATAGAACGGGTCCACTATTTCATAACGGTGAAAGCTATGACTTGTTTTTTATAATGTTTGAAAGTTAAAAGAATTTTTAGTTTTTACCATTTGTTTTTTTTTATGAAGTAATATATATAATTTCGCTTATCATTACTTCTGAGAGTAGGTTTTTATTATTACTTTTAAATAAATAATTTTGTTTAACGCAGCGGTACGTATTGGGTTGCCTGGTAGAAACTGCTACCAGCAGTAAGGCCGCCATTTCGAACAGATATTTTTATTTTTTGATATTGTGACATTTTTGTTCGAATAAAGAGTTTTTTATTTATTTTTATTTTAAGTACTTTTTGTTTCGTTTTGGTAGTAGTCAAAAATTTTCTTTTCGTGGTTCTGGAAAAAGTCGTATGCACAAAAAAAAAACAAATCATCCATAAACCTTTAGCGCGAGCAATAAAAAAATCAAACGTTCCAAATTCGAATATTCTGTTTCTAGGACATTAGCTGCATCAAGTATCAATAAAGTGCTATTTAAATAAACTAATCAGTTGTAACAGTTTTGAATATTGATCCTTTGAGTGGCTCCAAAAGGGTACAGTTCCACATCGGGTACAATGTACCATATTGTGTACAGATAATTTATTGTCACTGTATTTGATCTAGTTCAAGGGGTCGATGCTGTGAAATTTTGTATATTGGCTCTTAATGTTTAACCGACTCTTAAAAAGTGGGTTCTGTGTTGGGCTATGATTTTTAAGTACGATTAATCACAGTTCAAACTCTTAAAAATTATGTGATATATTTTTGTCGAACACTATTTAATCATCTTCGACAAAAATAAAGTAGTAAAAATTAATTTCATTTATTTAGTAACATTAATTTTAGATATTTACCAAAATACTAATGTCGTAGTGTTTGTTCCTAAAATCCTCTGAAATTCGATCGAATTAAATATGAACGCCGTTTGTCCACCAACACCGTCAACCGAGAACGAAATTATGTCGGTCGGATAAAATGCAACTTTGTGACATAGACTACAGGTTTCATTTTCTTCTACGCCATTGATGATGGCGACGACATTGACGATAGAGCAATGTCGCTAGAAAATGAAACATATAGCCTTGGTCGTAAAGTTGCAATTTATAGGGTCGAAATAATCTCGTTCTCAGTTGACGGTGTTGGTGGACAAACGGCGAAAGGGCTCCTTCTTCCGAAACTTGTGCTGAAGTCGTGTCGCTCCCGCTTTTTGTAGGTATTTAGGAATCATCATTTGGAAAATAACACTAAATGATAAATTTAAACGAGTTCCACTAGATGAATACCTCAACTAAAGATTGGTATTAAAATTAGGATTGGTAAAAAAATTCGATTATTTTAATCTTTTAGCTGTAGATTTGAATATTTTTTTTTTTAAAGGCAGCCATGGATTTTTTTATTTTATTTATTTATTTATATGGCGCTTGGCTACAACCACGGCCAGTGTCAAGTAAAGGCGGGAAATCAATTTTCTTGTTCCAATAATTTTTAGCAACGTTACATACATTTCGTCAAGTCTAAAGTCTAGTCATAGTAAAGATAAAACGTCAATACAGTCAGAGTCAAGTCAGTCCATTTAGTAAAACGGTAGAAGCTTTACTAAAACTTCGGATGGAGTTTTGGAGGGAAACACAAAATAGCACGTTTCTTGAAGTTGTATCACTTGTGCATGACAAAGAATGTTTAACATTCGATATTCTACCAATATTACACAATAAACACTGAAATAACACAAATTTAACAAAAAATACAAAAACACAACGTCACTGTCTGAAATCTCCACCAAACCTCTGTTTTAAATTTGTTCTATTCGATCTATCATGTAGGGTCAGCCTAAAATATAAAAAAAAATAGCAAACATTTAAGAAGTCTCGTGGACCATGTTTTTTGTTGCAGTTATTTACTTTTTATTATCCGTAGGTCAACACTAAAAATGCGGTTATATTAATAGAATGAAAAGTATTTTAGAGCGTCCGTGGCCTAGTGGATCTTTGGTTCGCACTCGAGAGACTGCAGGTTCGAATCCGGATGGAGGCGTGTACCAACGAGGCATTTTCTAATCTCAAGTACATAATACGGATGCGTCTGCTCACTTGCCCGCTAAATATCATAAATAATACTTATAACCTAATTCATAAGTCAGCATTTCAAATTGAAACTTTGTCCGTCTCGGTCGCGTGCCGGGAGGATCGGAAAGCCACCTTAACGCTCCGCAACGTTGCGACAGTGTGGCTCCACTCTAAAAATTGCACCGTTTCTTTTTCATAATTCTATGCAAATTCTTATGAAAGGGTTAACCAGTTTAATGAAGAGGGTAACCACGGAAGGACAAGTTTTATTAATAAAGAAGGAGAGAATCTCAGAGGACACAATTAATCACGTCGCGGTTAGCTTGTCTTGGCGCTAATTAACTGAGATAGCTCGCTGCAATTGCTTTAACCAAACTATACAGGGTGTTGCGAAAGTAGGATTCTTAAGGGGAAGGTTAAAGGTGAAAGTAAGATTTTAATTTAAATTTAAGAGACTCACACTTTTTACTTTATCTTTAATTAAAGATGTAGTAAACTAATAATATTTTTTGCCATGAATATAGGTTTTTCGACATGGATAACTATTGGAAATAAAAAATATTTTAAGGCTTTATTATTAAGTAAAAAACTTGATAGAAAACGTCTTATGACGTAATGGGTAAGTAACAATAAAAAAAATATTTAAAAAAATCGAGATTTTTAACCATGAAAATAACTTAAAATAAAAACTCATTGGTAGTTCTAATGGAGTTTCTTCTTGACCTGGGATAGAAATCTAACTTGCCCCCCTAGACAAGTGGCAAGCGATTAACGTTTACGATAATCGCTTCGCTTGTTTTGTATGGGATTGACATATTC
>JAOTAV010000004.1:1712032-1725125 GCA_026546445.1 Cyclargus thomasi | reverse complement strand
AAACCGAAATAACACAAATTTAACAAAAAATACAAAACTCACAACGTCACTCTCTGAAATCCCCGCCAAAACTCCATGGATTTTTTTATTATCGAGACAAGTTCATCTGATTCTTTCTATTTTTAAATTTCACTCTGATATAACTAATACGTATATTTTTTTTCAGAATATTACTTTAATTTATAACTGTATTTGTAATCAATACGAATGTATTGATTACAAAAATGGCCGGTCATCGAGCTTTATAACTGACTTTCAGTTATAAAAACTGCATGTCCGCCAAATCCAATTCTTATTTTTACACTTTCAACTTAGTTAATGGTAAAAAATGTTAATACTCACATGTAATTATTTTTCCGTGGGAGAGCCATGCTTCGGTGCGAATGGGCCGGCTCGACCGGAGTGATACCACGGCCTCACAGAAAACTGGCGTGAAACGGCGTTGTTCTGTGTTTCGTCCAGTGGCGAAACTTCCCTGATACACCTATCCCTATTTCCGTTCCCCATTCCCTATAAAAGGCCGGCAACGCACTTGCGACTCCTCGGATGTTGCGAGTGTCCATGGGCGACGGCAGTTGCTTTCCATCAGGTAACCCGTCAGCTCGCTTGCCCCCTAAATATCATTAAAAATATATTATATTTTCCACGGAAGCAATCTTTTGTAAAGCCTGAAATATAAGATATATGATAGAGAGGGCAAGGACTGCAGTCTAGACTTCAGATCGAAACCTAATAGAGACAGGGCTGAACCTAACGTGGGTAGAGAGATCTATATAATATATAATAACTTTGGACGCTTTACACCACGTCAGTTTGGTCCCGTAGTAACCGGAAGGACTTTTGTTACGGGCACCAGACAACAGTACAGTTAGGATGTATCACGAAGGAGCCGTACATTTTCCCGGGATTAAAAGTATCCTATATGTTGGTCAGACCTAATAGCTATTAAACAAAAAAAGATTTATTCAAATCCGTCCAGTAGTTCCTGAGATTAGCGCGTACAAACTGACAAATAGATAAACAAACAGACAACTTTTTTATCGATATGTGTTTTATTACTGTTTCTTAGCACCTCCACATTGATTATTTTGTAAAAATATTAAATGTACAGACTCTCCGATTTGACTTTTTTATTATATGTACATACACTCACACACACACACATTTCGACAAAAAAAATGTCTGTTTATCTGTTTGTTTGTACGCGCTAATCTCAGAAACTACTGGACATATTTGAATAAATCTTTTAATAGCTATTAGGTCTGGGCAACATATAGGATACTTTCGAAGGGGAAAATGAACGGTTCCCGCGTGATATAGAAATATACTATATATAGTGATGGCCTGGTAAAGAAAACTTCACGCCAAATTAAAGTCTGTGACGGAATTGAAAATAAATATAAATGACAATAATAGTATATTTTTATAACTCTTCTACGCGATGTATTTAAATATTTTTAGTCGAATCTTCGACTTCTAGTTTTTATATAACCGATGTGATACCACTAAGATATACACAATATTGCCAACTTACATCCATAAAGCATCAAAGCCAAGTTTTTCCCGAAAAGTCCATAAATAAAATACATCCAGTAGCACAAGTTATGTGTAAGTTCAGAAACCACTCCAAGAAGCCGGGAACTTTTACCGACAATATATTTATTTCCGGAATATGTTTAGAACGAAAAGTTATAAGAGGCGAAAACTGGAGAGTAGAGTGTTATTAAAGTATCGCTCCGATCCTCGCTGCCAGCGGCCGCGACACTTAGAAATCAAATAAAATAGCCGCTTTATGACATTAGCTATAGGTTTCATTTTGCTCCACGCCACTACAAAGCAGCGAAGTCATGGGCAGTGAGCAGCTAGACCATGAAAACTATAAATATGTCATTTTATTTGATTTTTATGTGTCGCGGCCGCTGGCAGCGAGGATCGGGATTTTAACTTTAGAATGCGTATAAGTATTGAAAGATAGTGGATTGTATAGTAATATTGATTAACTAATATTATAAACATAGACATACTAAAGGATGGACAGTAACATAGGCTAGGTCTTGGAAAAACATCAATCCAAAGGAGAATTGCAAGAGCTACGCAAGCGAAGCCCCGCACAATAGCTTGTATACTTCACATTCGCAACAGAATTCCCAAAAGGAAAAACTCGCGAAGTAATGTTTTAGTTGAAAATATAAAGGAAATATTGTTCCAATACGGAGTTTCCTACTGGCGTTTGACAAAACAACCCTCAGTCGGTGCCCGCCTGTGCCTCCGCGCACGACACACATTATCTATCACGGAACGGGACAGAGGAGCTGTGGAGATACCGAGACTATTTTTTTTTATTTTTTATAGTGAACGCACGAAGGAATCGAAGTCAAGCCCTCTTTGACAGCGAAGGATTCAAGTATGCGAGGTTCCATGACATTTCATATATCGAATTCTAAAATTCGTTTCGTTTGTCGCGTTCAGGTACGTTTGGTACTGTGTGCGTTCACCATAAGATTTCAAAGCGTAAAGTACTTTAAATGTTGCCAGCTTTCATCACGATCCATCATGGAAATTAAGACAGATCCAGTTAATGGACTTACGTCTTTTGGACGGATTATGTCAATTCCCTATAATTCGTGATCTCTCTGCAATGTTTGACATATATTGACCGAATGAATTAGGTTCCTCATAATCCTTACTTCCTTACTAATATTAAACAGTCTAGACTCTAGACTCTGGCTACTATAAGTTGAACCTAGGAAAACTTTCCAAATTCAAAAATAGATCACAATTGTAGTGGAAAAAAAAGATATTGATCATTTATCAGAATACGTTATCTAAGCATGAGTATTTCAATATAAGTTTTTGTAAAAAGTAAAGTAAAACGAAGCAACCAATAGACTTGATTTTTGGCCTAGACTTAGTTGAAAAGATGGAGAATAACACAACAACAAGGTAACTAAAATAAAATAACCGGTTTCTTCTCCACCGTTTTCTCTGTCCGTACAGCTACATATGACACATGTGCGGTACAAAGCGGGTATTGATCTAGTGAGCTTCTTATATTTTTTCTGAGATAGTGTGCACCTCTTGAAAGGGTCGCGACGCGATCAAAGATGTTTAAAGTGCGGTCACCAAAACTTAAAAAGGAATTTGAAGTGACTTATTAGTTGCTATTGATAATTTCTTAGAAATAAAAAAGACTAAAACAAGAGACATGTTACTTGGACACTTGTTGATGTATCGAAAGCAACAGCAGTTCAATAGGTATTTTAATATATAAATGCAATAGGTAAATTTGACCTCAGCTTAGCTAAATGAGACGAAGAAAACTATGAGGAAACTAAAACCTATTTTCGGCCTTCTATCTGATTCTTAAAACTCTACCATAAGTTTCTTTGTTTGTTCGCGGGCAAATCCGGAACTACTGGCTGGAATTGAAAGAATATTTTTGTGTTGGTTAATTCATTTATTGAGGAATGCTATAGGCTATATAACATCATACTACGACCAATAGGAGCCGAGCAGTACTCAAAAATGTTGTAAAAATGGGATAATCTATAAAATTTAACGCGGATGCAGTCGCGGGAAACAGCTAGTTTAATGTATAATAGCCCATACTATTTATCATACCATCCATAAAGCTCACCCCTTTCAGACGATGGCTCAAGCACAACAAATTATAGCCGTTTCAATGTTGATTCCGTTGAAAATTTCACTTCGCGCCAAGAAAATTATATCAAACTTGGCCCGAGGCGATAGCCACAACGGCGGAACCAATAAACGCGTGTCATCTCGCTCTGATTGATCTTTATTTTATGCCAAACTATCTACCCGTCCCCCTCGCACTGGAGTGTTGCCAGAGCGTTTCTCCCGACGCTGCGGCGAAAATTTCCGTTTTTATTTGAATAAAGCCCGCGATAATGTGTCGGCGCGTTCAAAGACTAATTTTAATAACGCAACTTCTTTGGTAATTACAGCAGAACGTTTATAGGTGTTGTGCGATTTATATTGCAACATTAGATCGACAAGATAGTGTCTTTACGACTTTTCTACCATAAGTGGAAGTAATAAACCCCTCCGGGAATTAGCAGGTACTTTCAGCGAGCCCTCCTTCTTGAAAGTATTTCATTAGGGATAATGTTGTGACTTGTGAGTGATGATGATGATTAGAAGGAAATTTCTGAGCTTCCATCGAGTAATGGAACATCGATCACACCTTTTGTTTTATAAAAAGATGAGGCACACGATCATCATCATCATAGAAATAACTGAAAAATACCTTAGATATTCTTTGAACACGTCATAGTCAATATAATTAATTAAAACAAATAAATAATATATAATTAATTGGCCAAAATTTGACATTAGTCAATCCGAGAGCTCTAGTTCTATTTTTTTTTTAAAAGCCAGGCAAGTAAATTACTTGAATTAGTACGCTAAAGAATAGTCAGTTAACGTTTTAACAATTTGTTAAGTACAAAAAAATGTTCCAGATCGTAGTGGACCTAACGTGAATTGTGATAAAATGTTACACTCGGTGTAAATAAAATGTAAAGTAACAGAAAAAGGAAGAAATAAAGCTCATAGACGACTCGGTAGTAAAAAAAAAAACAATATATTAGAGTTTCAAAAACACATTTCTAATCTATACCTTAGGCCTAGCCTAGGCAGGTGTTTTTAATACATTTACGACATCTGGGAAATAAATTACTAACAAATAGTACATGGGGGTGTGTGGCTGACAACAGCGGATTTATGTGTGAAGCCTTCACTGTTGCTTGTAACTTATAGCTCGCTTTACATTATATATTTTAAACCTTCATTTACAGAGGAGTTTTATAGGAAATTGTGTGCATTTGTGTTAGAAAAAAACGTTAATGAAATAATTGAAATAGATTTAATTTGATATAGTTATAAATAGAAAAGTTTTAAAATATTTTCGTCTTCAAAAAAGACTAAAAGAAAAAAGTCCCGTAATAAATCAATTTCGAATTTCTGTGAACTCAAACTAGATAACCCATAAAATACAAAAAAATCTGTACAATATTGCTATTCATAACAATAGTTATATTAAACATACACTTATTTTTATTTCATTCATAGCTGTTTAGAACCCGAATACTTTTAAAACCTGACTAATTATCAACATTACAAATAAAATCAAACCAGAATCTGACGCAAGAAACGAACAGGAAACTCTCCACATTCCGCACACATGAAACTATAGGAAGTAAAAATGTCCTTTTGTGATGCAAATTCGTCCCAATTATACCGGGATGCTTGCATCTGCTCTGATTTGACTAACAATAAGCACCTCGTTATAATTGGCTCACGGTTGTATATTGCCTCATTGATGGCATCAGTCGAATTGGCAGACATGACTGAGAAACGAAAAGCATCGGGCATTTGGAAATTGCAAAGCATTTGAATGAGCTTGAGAATTGAGATGCAATGGGGTAAAGAAATTTTCGTGCCACTATCGAATTATAATTCTAATAGCTACCTCTTAGTATTAACTTTCGATTTTGGTATGTGAACTTTAATTTTAAATTAAGTGGTTGTGTAGAAATTGCCGTATAACCAAACACAAGTTTTGTGAATGCAGGTTGGTCATTTCAACTATAAAAAACTATAATCGATTACAGTCTTCAATTTGGCATAAAGGCCTCATTACCAGGCCATTAAATAAAAAAAAGACTTTAACCATTAACAAAAGAGTATATGATTCTCGTGTCATATCAAAATATTGTAGTATGCGTGTTGTAGTGTGGGTAGCGTTTTAATTATTAAAAAAAGCAAGACTTAAGCATATTTTAAAATAATATTGGTATTCCACGCTCCTTCTCCATACGAACTATAACTGGGAGAAATTTCATGCTTTTACATCTACGCATTTTTCGTAAAAAGGGGTACAAAGTTTTCTGCTCGCGTATTAATATGTAGATAATAAAGCTAATGAAGGCATGAAGCATGACAACGAGCCTTTCAGTAGCGTGTTTGCGAGGTATAAAGATATTTGTGCGGATCTGTTGTCGTTGGTTGTCATAAACTTTACCTGATAAGCCAATACGGATATATCTTCGATACCGCGTTGACTGATCATCCCTTATGAAGATTACCGACGAAACTCGGGGGTAACATGTGTCACTCAATATTGAGCCTTGCCCCGAATTAAGAGAGTCCATATTTTATAGACTCCGGGTGTGTTTTGCCCATGTTAATGGAAACAAAGGGTTCTTATCTTGACATGCTAAAACAAACATGTTTAGTATCATCCACATGTAAAAACTACACCCGGATAGTATTGAATTTGAGAATGCTGTACAAAAGTTATCTGACGATTTAATAAAAAAACTATACGAAATAACTAAGCTCGAGACTAAATTATGAAAGACATTCTCGATTAAAGAATACTAAGCCTCGAACTATAAGAGCGCTGGATATTAAATATTTACTTAAAAGTATTCCTAAACGCTACCTAAGTAGCGATATTAAGAGAGCCAACAAAACCCGAGACATTCCAATAATCCTTTACTTAGGAGGTACGTCCCATGTCATCGCAAGATTAAATTCTTCAACAATATAACTAGTACGTAGAAAATATTTCACATGCGGACCGCTTTTTTAATATCGTATGTTGTGGCAGCCTTTTTATACAGAATATAAAATATACAATTTCAGCATAGCGCCAGTGACATTGTGTACCATCCATCTTTTCGGGTTTAGCTTTGCGTCTCGCTCTAACTTATTATTTCGTTTCGCTCTAGCGGATTTGTAGTTCCCCCCTATGGGGGTGAGGAGTCGTTTGGAGCAGTCAACTCTTTGCGCATTTTTCATTCGAAATACGGAGGATATGAAGAAATGTATCGCGTACTCTGGCGTGTTATGATTTTTCTTCCTCTATTTTGAATATTACTATTGGATATAAACCGTATTCGGAATTTTCGGAGCGAGTTTCTTTTGTCTTAGAATGCCTGAAATGCCTGAAATGTATGTACTTATAGAGAAATTTATATTCTTCCTGAGTTATTAATATTCTAAGCTGAAAGCCTACTACGTGTTTGAGATTTGGCACCACAAATTTTACAATAGGGAAAACTTGGCAGCACAACACAATTCAGAAGATTTAAGTTGCAGTTAGGAACATCGACTACTTCTTTGAAGAAATCTTAAAAATTTACATTCTACAGATAAAAAATGTATTCTAACATCTTTCCTGCAATGTCTCTAGTCTCTATGAAAATTTTTTTTCATTAACTGTTAAGTCCCATTAGAATTTATCACTCACGTTTACGTTGTCAATTGAGACCCACTAATACATACTTAATGATGCGAAAGTCTGTTTGTTTGTTCTTCCAATCCACTTGATTTTTGGTATAGACTCAGGTGAAAGACTACTCAGGTTTTTTAATTTCATGCGAGCGAATAAGTAAGTTTCATCCTTAGTGCATTTTTCAGTTTATTCTATTAAATAAAATGAGTCGGGTTTTCCTTCCTGACGAACTTCCTCCAGAACGCACTAACCTATTTCGACAGTTTTGCATTCGTTAGAAAGGTCTCGGGCTCCGTGGGGCTTATAACAAAGAATTCTGGAAAAATTTAGGAGAATTGCGGGAAAAGAAAGTCATTTTACATATACAGCGCCATTTCTGATACCTGGCATGCACTACCACGGCGCTTGACAGCTACTCATTGTACTCTGCTCAATTAATTTCTCATATTAGGGCTTAAAAACTTTATTGCGGTTTCTATTAGGACGTCACTAGGTGTGATATGCATTTAATTTTGTTATAGAAAATAACAATTCTCATCTTTGTTACCATGCGGACGGAGTCGCGGGCAACAGCTAGTTCCATATACATGTATAGTAGTGTACTTAGTGTACGCGTCACGGGTGCCAATTTTATTTCGTATCGAATCAACCGGCACGTCTCCTCTTGTTACATTCACTACGGCATTCACGTCAGCCTTGAGCTTACTACAATTTATTCCAATTTTCGTCACAAATGTATGTGGTATTTTTATTGTTGGTCTCATTTCATGTATTTCATCCTGCTTCGTTGTAATTCTTGATTATATTATTATACTCGTATACTTGTTATATTTGCTCGGGTGTTTTGTATATTTGAATAATGTATCTGATATATCTTAATTGTTGTTTGTTCAGGTATTGTAGCTGTTTCAATTGTTGTCTAAGAAACACACAGTACTATCCACACAAATGAACTAGCTAAAAATTATGAAAAATATCGAAAATCAAACGATGCAATCAAGAGGCGGTTTGCTTTTCTGGCTCGGTTTTTATGAAAAATATCAACAATTATCATTTATTCAGGACACAATCCGGTTATATTTGCTAAAGAGCCGGTCGGATCTACCGCGAGTGGTTTAAAAATTCCCTTCGGCTCGTCGGCATTCTGGTCACGTGACGCGCACGTGACACCGCCATCTCGCGTCGCCTGCTCGTACTATTACATCTAACTCGCTTAGAGTCTGAAACGTACATGTAAATGTGCCTGGGTAAAGCAACCATTTGATTTTCAGTTCGAAAAGCACGCGTGAATATACGTGCCCTCATTCTCATCCGTCCCTGTGGTTTTCTTGCCTTCTATGCCGATAGTTTCTAATCTACCCTCACTGGAGAAAATTTGTACTTCGTTAGGTAGATCGCCTTATGCTCGACAACTGTGCATTGTACCAAAACGTTTACCTACAATAAAAACAAAATCTAACACCATATAAAATTATTTTAAAAACACAAGTATTTTTGAACAAGATGAAATTAGAGGATTCATGAATTTTGCCTTAGAAACATTATTATTTACTTTTGCAGCGTAGAAATATAAAGTAAAAATTTCAAATCATAGACACATCCAAATCTCAAAGATAATCCTCCGACTCATAAATTACAGTAAACCTTCATTTATATTCTTTAGAATAGAACATAATAAATATTATTATGAAAAAAATTCAAATTTCGCCTCGAGGCATAAACATACGATCTTGTCATGTAAATACAAACCAAATACAAAGGCAGACAGAATAGGTAATGCGGGAAGAAAAACAGAATTTCCATGCGCTTCGGTGCCAATCTACATGACTAGCGGGCCAGCTTATAAGCTCGGATATATATGCTTTTTAAAATGTATTTTCCTGTATCTGTATTGTTTTATAGGCTTCCTGATATAACAAAATTATTGGCGAAGCCTTAAGTTACTGACTTGAATATTACTACAAAAGTTTACTCATCATTTGTGCTATCTTAATCTATGGCGTTTTTTTTTGTCATCACTAAATTTTTCATACGCTTCAGTGACATCAATTTGAAAGCTTTAAGTAATTAAGTTAAGCCTAATGAGATTTGCTTTAATGGTGGATTCTTAATAAGTAATTAAGTGTAAAAAATCATCAATTTTCAGAGGTAATCTTAAAGAGAGCCATGAGATATCAAATATCGTCACTTATTTTCAAATTACAATATCCATTGCAAATTTTATACTCATCTGTGATAATATGGCGATTACATTTTGGTTATTATATTTTAGTCGAATTATTTCATGTCTAAGCACATTTAAAAGAAGACAATTTACAAGTAACAAAGTATTATCGAATTCCATACATTATCTTCACACGTTCGAATAAAAGTAATGAAATATGAACTACCAAGACAAGAGGGGTTCAGGCTTCCTCAGAAAAAGGGATACCATACATCAACAAAGAAAATAACGATTCTGCCTCAGACAAATGATTGACAGCGCGCGAAAAAAGAAAAAGAAAATGATTCCTTATTCAAATTTTGGCGGCGTTCGATTTTTTCCTTTGTCGTTTCAACCATTTTGTTTTCGTTTGTAATTTGTCGGTTTGCACGTTTGCTTTATTGCAGTCGGTTTAAACTTCTAGGTTCTCTGTTATTTTAGGCAGTTTTTTAATCGACAACATTATCTGGTACGATTCAGAGACAAAACATAACTATAGATCGCTTAAATGACGTAGTTTTTTATATAAGTTGTGTTTTTAGTTTTTTATATAAGTAATGTGTTATTGTATGTGTACTATTGGTGTTCTTAATTTATAAGTTCTGCGTATGACAAAGGTAACTAATAAGAAAAGATTTTTCAAAATTCGTCAACTAAGCATCCCCCGCTGAAATTAGTATAAGAGAACTCGATTCTGTGGTCCGATCTGCTCAAAATTTGCAAAAAAATCGTTTGATACATTTCATTGTGATTCAGACTTCTTAGAATATCCATAATAATGTTATAAATTCGAAAGTGTGTCTGTCTGTCTGTCACCTGTTCAAGCCCAAAACGCTGCAACATATTTAAACGTCTGTTACAAACAAACAATAGCCATGTTATCTAAGCATCCAAATACGAATCCAAATCTGAAACAAATATTCAAATCACTTCAAAACTGGGTCGCATTATGACCTTGTTAATTTTCCACCCCATAATTTGGTCGTAAAACTGATTACACAGCAGACGAGTCCGTCCCTCTCGCGCGCTCTCTCTTTCCAACCCATTCATGAAACATTTAATTATACAGGATGGGCTTATGCGAGAGTGAGAGTGGAAAGTTTTGATAGCCGCCCTTGAAATAGTTATCGAAAGTGCTGGAAGTGGTCCACAGTTCCTGGACGCCCCAATTAACTGAGCGCGGGAAAGTGTTATGAAATATTGAGATTCGCTTTCCGTTCGAAAGGTTTTTTTTTATGCGAAAATTATGAACTAGTAGGAAAGTATATTATTCTAAATCGTAAGACTATACAATTATAATGCTAATGATAGTGTTATTAAATAATGAAATAAAATACATTATGATTAACGAGCTTTATCTTTAATACTTATTAAATCAACTTTAATACTGATTGAATCGTGTTTTAACCTTAATTTTAATTTATGATTTAGCATAAAATAGTATTAAAGTTAAAACTCGCTTGTTCTAACAAAAAACAAAGATGTTGACACTATTACCAGATGATTAAAAATAATTGAACTGGAGGTCGCCCTGTGTGAAATTTGACCATAAATATTTAAATTCATCGTGTAGAAGAGCTTTAAAAATAATCTATTCTCAATTGAATAACAGACTTCAATTTGGCATTAAGGTCTCGTTAGTTCTCTTTAAATTTTATTAAAAATAACAGATTCTTCAACCATAAACAAAATAGTATAAACCATGTCAAAATATTGTAGTGTGCGTAGTTTTTTTATTTATAAAAAATATTCTCCATATATCATCTAAAACTGGGCAAAATTTCATGCTTTTATATCTACGCATCTTTAGTAAAAAGGGGTACATAGCTCGCGTATTAATATATTATATAGATTGAGTTGATTTCAAATAAATTCCGAACTTCAAAAAATTCAATAGCCGTACAACCCTAAAAAAGCGTGGTTGATTGCAAATAAAGATTGAAGTTTGTAAAAATGACGAGATATAAAAATAAAATTTGAGTTTTTAAGTTTAGAGATTAACACAAAAAATTGTTCCAGAAATGCATGAAATTAAACATAAGAAAACATGAAAAAACAAAATAGTGTTCAGCAAAATATACAAAAAAAAAATGTGCACTAAAAAAAGGAAAAAGTTTTGCATAATGGCGATTGAGGAAATAAAAAAATAAGAAAAAAAATATCACATAAAGCCATCACGCGCCTGAAGCGAAGGAAACTCATTTATTCGCCCGTTGTCTCCTTCATTTGGGCCGAGTTGATGTAGGTCAGGAGTATAAGACTGTAATGATGGGGTGCAAGACAGCTGTGCTCTCAGACGATACAAAACGAAAGGGTTTCATTCTGTGATTGAAAGTTTTGTTTCTTTTTTTAATTCCTCAAAGGGATCAAGTGTTTTATCGTCGTTGAAGTTCTAACACCATGTAAGTCAAAATTGGCAACTTTTCAGCAGAGCGAAACAATTGATTGAATTTTGTATAGATCACACATACTAATAAGATTTTAAAATTAAAAAATCATACAAGTTTTTGTTAGCTGACACGTGTTCTTGATTAACTTAAACGATGCGTTTTCCGATGTTTTGCAAAACGGCATCAAAATGACCAAATAGCAAAAATGTGACTTACGTGGTGTTAGAACTTCAACGACCTTATGTAACTCTATGTTTCTTGTTTTTGGGAGATTTCGTTTTTTTTTTGCTTTTTATGTAACTAGTGACAAATCATTTTTAATTAGAGTTCGAATTTTTAAGCCGGTATAAATATCTCTTTTTTTTATTTACGCTTATGGATACTAAGTTTAAGATGGTGATAGTTGCACAGTATAGTTTTAAATTCAATACTTTTTTTCATTAATGAATTTATGTGTTTCTTTTTAATATCGGATAGCTCATCTATATATACAAAGGAATTAGAAGAGACTCATAACTTCGTTGTGCTTAAATAGCCGAATCTTCAGACGCGATGTTACAAACAAACGAAAGGGGTTTGTTTTCTTCAATTTTAAATAACTAAATGACGCCCGGGATAACTTTTCCGGGATGACAACAGACACTTTGAGTCCCGAGAAACTAAAGTCCATTCCTAGTAAAATTAGTTCAGCCGTTTTAGCGTGATGACAACAGACACTATGATATGGGAAATTAGTACAAATGAATATATTTTGAGTATTTCAATTCGAACAGCGGCTTTCGCAAAATTACCATTTATATACTCAAACGTCAAATAGAAACATAATTTTATTTTAAAAGCGGGCCATAATTTAAGTTGGCGTGCTCGCTTATCGTTGCCCGCAGACATAAAGCTGATTATACAGTACAATAATCGGTAATATCATGAACATCGGTACTGATCAGCCAATAAAAGTAATATTTTATTGCAGCGCCGCGCCGCGCCGCAAATTGCTACCAAGACAACGGTATCGGAAATCTACGCCGCGGTCGCGAGTACCGGTGTAGATGACGAAGGGTTAAGGAATTTTGCTTTAATAATAAATCATATTTTTATTTTTTTATTTATATGGCGCTTGGCTATAACAATGGCCAGTGTCAAGTAAAGGCGGGAAATCAACTTTCTTGTTCCAATAATTTTTAGCAACGTTACATACATTTCGTCAAGTCTAAAGTCTAGTCATAGTAAAGATAAAAC